>VDFB02325244.1:32713-60498 GCA_007258455.2 Sequoia sempervirens | reverse complement strand
AAGACTAGTCAAAGAGGACAAATGACCTATAGACTCAGGTAAAGTTTCCAATCCACTACAATGAGAAATGTCAAGACTAGTCAAAGAGGACTGACCTATAGACTCGGGTAAAGTTTCCAATCCACTACAATGAGAAATGTCAAGATGAGTCAAAGAGGACAAATGACCTATAGACTCGGGTAAAGTTTCCAATCCACTACAATGAGAAATGTCAAGACTAGTCAAAGAGGACAAATGACCTATAGACTCGGGTAAAGTTTCCAATCCACTACAATGAGAAATGTCAAGACTAGTCAAAGAGGACAAATGACCTATAGACTCGGGTAAAGTTTCCAATCCACTACAATGAGAAATGTCAAGACTAGTCAAAGAGGACAAATGACCTATAGACTCGGGTAAAGTTTCCAATCCACTACAATGAGAAATGTCAAGACTAGTCAAAGAGGACAAATGACCTATAGACTCGGGTAAAGTTTCCAATCCACTACAATGAGAAATGTCAAGACTAGTCAAAGAGGACAAATGACCTATAGACTCAGGTAAAGCTTTCAATTCACTACAAATAGAAATTTCAAGACTAGTCAAAGAGGACAAATGACCTATAGACTCAGGTAGAAATTGTAAACCATAACAATCAGAAATACGAAGACGAATCAAGGACGACAAATTCATAATAGAAGTTGGCAACGTTAAGAAATCTCCCCCTATTTCCAGCACCTCTAATTTGCTCAGTTCACCAATGTTACTTGGTAATTCCCTTAACCTGGTGCGTGCCACATACAGATGTCTGAGCGACAACTGATTTGTGATATGCTGAGGTAGCTCCTGCAATTCTGAACAGTACGAAAAATAGAGTGTCTCCAGCATTGTCATATTTTCCAGAATGAAATTGTTCTCTGACGTTAAGGTGAGCTCTTTGCAACCATGGAAATTGATATACTGTAGATGTATGAGCTGCTTAAAAGAATCAGGAAACATCCTCAGCTTCGTGCAATACTTCAAATCTAGATGACGCAGGTTTGTCAAAAGGCCAAAGTTGCGAGGCAGTGATGTTAGCTTGCCACATCCTCTTAGCTGGAGGTGCTCCAGCGATTCAAGTAGACAAAACCCTTCTGGAAGACTGCCCATTGGAATATACTCCGCAGGACTTGATTCCCAGTACTTTGAATCTGGGTAACGCTCAGGATCCAAGCATATCTTTCTCAAATGTTTAAGACATCCTATTGTCCTCGGAAATCTGAGGAAACTTGGGGCACCTACAAGATTCAGCAATCTTAACTCCAATGGAGCCTGCAGCCACGTTGCATTTCAATTCAGAGCAAACCGTGAAAAATTATGAAACACCTAACTAAACATATGATTGTATAAATATTGACAAAGCAAAATGAATATACTTACACCAGCAGTGTCATTCCACAATTCTTGTAAGTATCTAGCATTTGGAAGCTCTAAAACTCTTAAATTCTTCAACATTAGCCTGGACGGAAGAGCTATCTCCGGAAAATTGAGAAATCGTAGCCAAACAAGGCCTGGAAATAGTGTTTCTAGTTCTTCTGTAAAATAATTCCCCTCAACAACAAGGATAGAAGGTGTAAGGCCCTTAAAATTTGTAGAACAGCCTTTCACAAGCTCTACACACTCTTCAAAAGGTGTACGGGGAAGGGATGAGCACTTTTCATAGAAATCATCTGTCGCCGCTTTAATCCCCCTAATGAGCACTCTTCCCTGAATGGAAAATGCAAAAGCAAAAAGCTTTAAAACAATTAAGATAGTATACCAATGAACGAACAAGGCTTCCATGCTAAGTAATAGAATATAATAAGCTCACCGTCACCGCGTTCTGTTTCTGAATCTCTGTGATTTGTTGTGGTGACCAAACACGGAAGGGTGGCCTTCCCTTCGCAATTTCTCTTCCGAGATCCCTAAGCTGATCATGCATTTTGATTTGATTGCGCTCGTCGACCTCAACCAGACACTTATTCACAAGCACTCCCCAACTATGTATCCCATCCCATCCTGACCCATCCCACACTGCAATGGCCAAACTTTTTTCTTCTCCAATGAAAAAACAAGATACATCTAAAAAGATCTCTTGCTCCTCCTCATCTAATGCATCGAAACTTATTTTAAGGCTCTCCTTAATGTCATGGGGCAATATTCTAGATGCCTTACTTAACTGAGATTTCCAATATTCTTTGCTCCTTCCATAAAGTAGCCCTCCTATTACTTTAAGAGACAATGGCAAGCCATTGCAAAACTGTATAAACTCTTCAACAAGATCCTGAAAATTATTTGGAGGAGAGGATTGTAGGAAAGCATGCCAGCACAAAAGATCCTTAGCATGTTCACGATTTAATTTTTTCATTTGGTGAATGGAGGAGATTCCCCATGATTGAAGAACACCTAATTCACGACTTGTGACAATAATTAAACTACCCTTTCCAAAATCTGTTATTGGCAATAAAGTATCTAATTGATCTTGATGATCTATGTCATCCAAAACAATAAGCACTTGAAGAGAGCTCAATTTGGATTTTAGGATTGTTTTTCCTCTTTCTATGTTATCAAATGATAAATCATTTGAATCTTTGAAACCAAGGTCTTCCATCAGCCTTTTCTGCTTATCGTGCAATTTTTTGTTAGCTGCTGCTTCTCTTATACCAAAAATAAAACTGCATTTATAGATGGAGGACATTTTTCTGTTATACAATTCTTTTGCAAGAGTGGTTTTTCCACTCCCACCCATGCCAACAATCCCCACAATTTGCACATTTTTGGAATCTTCAAGAACATTTTTTTCAAAATCTTTTACTAATTCATCAAGACCCACAGGATGTTTTGCACCCATCAATAAAACTTTGTTTGATTCCTTCAATACATGATTTACAATACTCTTCAACAACCTTTCTTCATCCCTGAATAAGAGAAACCATGAAAATAGAATCATCCACATTATTTAGTTGAAAAAAACAAATTAAAACCAATATGAATATAATTTATTTAGCAGAATGTAATCAATAAACTAAATTAGGTGTTTATATTTAAAAGAATTGGGATTCAAATAAATAAATAAATATATTGGTATGTCTTAGATATATGGCAATAACATTATTTTATATCCAGAATATTTTGGTTGTAGTTCAATTGATTGAGCACAATCCACGAGGATGGCCATATGTTCATTAATCACATAATCCACCAAGGTTCAAATTCTCAGATTGTGCCAAGTTCATCCCTTAAGTGACTTTGACAAATGGGATTCCCTTGCTCATGGATGCTTAGTTGAAGTACGACTTTTGCTTTGTATGTATGCTTGCTCATCATATTGTAATCCTCTTATTAAATATATATTTAATATAGTTGTTTAGATTTAATAATATCAATTGTATGTTACATCTATAATAAGATTGGAAGGAACAATACAAAATAATTATTATTTTATTTTATTTTAATTATTTCTTTTATTTTTATTTAAAGAAGTAATCTTTATTTACATCAATCATTTAATTTAAAGAAAAAATATTTTATTTTATTTATCTAAGAATTATTTTACATTTTATTTGTTTACATAAAAGATCATTTTATTTTATTTATTAAAATTGTTTAAAATTAATTATTAACCCGATGGAAGCTATATATGGTGTGAGATTTGGCCTGAAACCTATCTCACGCCGTGAAACTAGGAAAGTTTCCCAGAAAACAGCTAATAGTTTCAGTTTGATGCCTTCAATCTCCGGTAACCTGCGTAAAGTCTCTGTCACCGCCAAAGACTTTATGTCACCGCCACATTTTGTTCGTATTTATGTATCCTTTATCATAGATTTTAATTTGCTTAATTCGGAGGTTCGAACTCTGCGATTCTTTGCTCTTTCGTAGGTTATCATGGGGATTGTTCTCAAAGCCTCTGCAAATCCTTATGATTATCTGAGGTCTGGACAATATGAAGTGGGCAGTAAGTGGGTACTACACAGTTTAGCAGTACTGATAATAGTAATTTGGGTGATCCGCCATATTTGGAGGCAGAATAAATGTTATCTGGAGGAATATTGCTGCTTGAAGGCGCCCAAAGACAGAAAAATACATACCGAGCTCTATGAGTATTTCATTCGACGGCATGATAATCTCAAGGAGAATGTTAAATTTTGGCTAAAAGTCCTACTAAAATCTGGTTTGGGAGAAGAAACATATGGCCCGGGATTCATGTTCAAAGAAGATTATTTATTCTCTATGAAAGGTATGGTGACGTTTTACAACCGCCAGGTTATATTAACTTCTGCAGCAGAGTTTGAATTTTTTTATTGGTTTCTGAATCTAAAACAATTGTTTTGTGGTTTTTTGCAGATTGCATTTGGTTCGCTTTATTTTAACAAAATAACTCATTCGTTAGCGCTTCGTTGACAGGTAGACACAAATTGTGCAGAATCTTCAGCTACGTCATTTTCCTTGGTTTTAGTCACCTTCTTTGGGATCTTGTAAACGGCCGGATCATTTTTTTTTCTATTTATTCATATAATTCTCAATGGAGGAAAGGCTTGATAGAGCTTCAGTCCTGCAGTAGGTCTAGGAAGGCCAAAAAATGGCGAAAACAAGGTCCCCAATGCCGTTTAGGAGTTGCCCAGTTGGAAAAGTTGCACATTGAAGAGCAACAAAAACAACAGCAACAACAACGAGGTATGGGTTTAATCCCTCACGATCAACTTCATAGGCAGATCAAGGCTACCTTTCAGCCACCTCACCCTTCTCCCACAACTCCCTTTGCTCTGGATTTACCCTTGAGGGTTTAATGTTAGTGTCCCAATTCATATGAGTACTAATAATTATGCTCTGGCTGAGTCGAATTCCCGTGTTACCCATGTCTGTGTAGCCCCAGATTCTGCGTGTCAGCTCCTTTTCAGTAGGGTTTGGGTGTGAAATCCATGGATCTGCTGCAATCAATCACTGGGAGTTGATGTTGTTTGAGCCCTCTTTGTGGCCATCTAATCCCCCAACAGAGCTACCAATGGTACATAATGTTATCTGCACTAGGAACGCTCAATTAAAATTGACATTTGAATATTAATTTCTCAAATGAATGTTTCATCATGTGGCGTTGTACAAACGGGGCTCCTCAAACCAAATTTACTATGCCAACGCTGGTACTTGGCTAGAGGAAAACAAGGTAATTAAACAAATGATACTTCACCCCATCTGAAATTCATGTCTTATTTTTATTCTGATGAAAACACTAGTTAATTTATTATTCTCAGCTTAGGTGACTCAAGTGATTATCTTTCCATCTCTTTAATTTTATCATGTTGTATTACCCAATCTTATTTACACTTGTGATATCTTTTGGGTTGATGAACTACTCACAAGGTCAACTCTTGGAGAAGCTAGCAGAGTCAACTTTTGTTAGTTATTGCCAATTTTCTGTTTAGTCACTTTGTGCTAACTATACTATTAGGCTTCAGCTTGTTTAGTCGTTCTTGAACTTGAGTCACATAACAATACCTTAGAACATCAAAGTAAATAGTATGACATGAGTTAGGCAAATGTCTTTATGTGATTATAGGAAATCTATTAGAATATTTATCTATTTGATATGTTGCATAAATTTCTACTTTCGGATTCAAAACTTCTCTACAAATTCAAAATTTATGGACAGCTTCTTAATTGTGGACTGAGTTTGCTACTTGTCCAAAATGTCCTAATTTCCTACCTGACGTTGACTGGTTTTCTTAATGGAATTTTTAACAGGTGGCTGTTGTTGACTAGCATTACATTTTCTTAGGCACTATAGTTTCCTATGCTTGGCAATGTCTTCATTCCTAGTCGTTAGTGCTTGCATATGACAACCTTTGCCAGGCATTTATTTCCCCATGTTGAGTGACCTGAAGAAAAAATTTACAAGCACCACAACACAACATGCTTTATCTCTGTTGTATGTGTGAAAAAAATTCACTCTCATTCACAGAAATCCTATGCATGTAATAGAGATGTATAATGTGATGTAGAAGAGAAAAGAGGTAAACTTTAATTCTTGATTGCATATTGTTCCATGTTAAGGTCCATAGTCAGTTAAAACAATATGAAACTATTATAAGTTTACTCTTCAATTTTATGTTTCATTCTATTTTCAACTGCGTAAGGTCATCCTTAAAACTGCAATTACTAACAATTATAATTTATGATCTATTACTAACCCTAAAATTCAGAACGGTGCATCTGTTAATTTAGGGTATAACCTTTCTGATGTTCTTCCATTTTATTATCAATTTTTATGTGATATCATTACTAGGCGTTTGCTGGATTTTGTGCTAGAACTATAATACCTTAATCTAATCCCTTACAGCCATACTGTGGTTATTATTTTGAGCTATTCTAGATATTTTATGGCTCATTGCTTTTTACCAGTGCCGATAAATTTTTTTCCCATCAATACTCATACGATTTGTTTGTGCCCAGCTCTGATCAGTACTAATATTAATTAAGAACTATGATTACAAGAAACCTTAAATGGAAAAAGCTAGAGCAACTTGTGCTAGTATTGCTCATACTCAAGGATGGATCCTAATGGATAGCATGAATCGCTATTAAAATATAATAATATAATAATTGGGACCATAATCAATTGTTAATTGATCAAAGAGACGAGATAAATACTCTAGAGAGAAAAAAATATATAGAGAATAGAATGGAGCCAAATTTTCTCTATATTTAGAAAACTAAAATATGTCAAAGTCTATATGCCTTTAGAAATAATATCATCATCGCTCTCCTCCTTGGGCTCCTCCTATTAATCACAGTTTAGAAGAACATAATTTTTAATTGACATCAAAACCCATGGAACATAATTAGGAAAGTCAAACAATTCCTATATTAGATGATATGAAGCTAAATGGAGGCAAAATAATGTCCATGGAAGCAAGTAACCTTTTTCTCTTTTGGTGGAGGGGCAGCAGGAACAACACCACCACTACCAGCACCAAGAGCTGCCACAACAGCTGCCTATTGGTTTGCTTTTATTATTTTATGTTTTGGGTCTCCTTGTTGGACCCATCATGTGGGCAAAAACTTTAAAAGAAAATGCTTGGAGAATATCAACTATATAATGGACACAATATCTAGTATGTGGAAGAGATGAGATTTAGTCATGGTTATCTGACCAATGACAATGTGACCTAATGCATTGGATCCTTCATGACTTTTTCTAGAGTAGTGCAGGATGGCACAATTTCAGCATGGTGACCTTGATTACATGGTAGCTGATCTTACACAATCTGTTATTGTACTTTGCCACCTGGTCATTTTTGTTCCAGTATTTGCTCCCTGTTCATTTCCACTTCAATTGGACAATTGTCTTCCCAATGTGATCATTATCTATTATTAAGCTTATTTATTATGAATCCCACAACCAGCATGTGTCCCCATAACTATTAAGCTTATTTATTATGAAAAAGAGAACAGTAAGTGACATAGTTATATCCAATCTTCTTTGTTTGCTTCTTTACATCTCCATTTTATTTTAGGATGCTTATAATGACTACGAGTTGAGAGTTGAGAGACTTTCTTACTGTCTATAATTGATATAAAGATTTTAGTGGAACTATTGTATATTAGGAGCTAAATACAAAGGGTCCTTCTACTTGCAAGCAGAAAGGAAAAAAAGTGAATATTGTTTCTAATTTCTTCTATTCTTCTCTCCTACAGGTCAAGATTCATCACCAGGAGTCCGAGATGACAGTGGCTAAGGAGAGGGAAACATGGTGTTCTTATATTTTTCTATCGGCATAACCCTTGCACCCCTTCTGGTGCAAGTGCTAGTTTATTCTATATTATTTAAAAGGATGCTGATTAACTTAGAAGTTATTTTATTTTATTTTTTAACTTTTACTAACTATTTTAATTTAATCCCATTGTTTATTTATCTTTATATGAAATTATTTTTATTTACTTGAGAGCTATTTTTTATTACTTCAAAATTATTTAAGAATTTTTTTTATTTTTTATTTTTTACATTATTTTTTATTTCAAGAACTATATTTATTTTTTTAAGAGTTATTTATTTAGTTGACAATTATTTTATAATTTTAATTATTTATTGTAAAATATTTTTCTCAACTTAATAAAGAAGACAACAATCTTTACAAATTCAAAATCATTTAAAAAATATTTTATTCTAAAAGATAAAAATCTTTTATATGAAAAAAAAAGATTTACAAATCCTAAATAATTTTTGTAATAAACATTATATGTTATGTGTGATGGACATTTTCTTTACTAAAAATGTTCCTTTCCAATATACCATTTATTTACAATACTTCCACAACCCATAAAAAAGGAGCTATTACACGAAGGCATGCATATCTAAATATTAAAATATATTAAATGTTCAATTTTAAGTAATATAACAACATTTAAATATATTATATATCTACAGACACTAAAATTGATGCTTCAATAATAATATTTAAGGGATTTAAATTTTACTATTTAAATAATTTATGTCAATTTACTAAAGGTTGTTATATATGATTATTTTATATGTATTTGATGGTTGTGCAATTTGTGTACATTGATAGCAAGAGTACATCAATAAAGAGTAATATAGAAAACAATTAACATTTCTTGGACAACAAAAAAAATACTTCCTCATTTGGGCTACATTGATAGTGTTCTATTAAAATATTGAATAAAGTTGTTTAAGAGTGATATAAAGATAGTTTACACTTTTTGGACAATAATTATAAATGGTATAAATCTTGAAAAATTTAATAAAATAGACCCCCTCATTTGAGGTGTATTGATAGTACTCCATTAAAATATTAAATAAAGTTATTTAGGTTAATTAGAATCTTCTTTACGATTGTTTGTTATGTTGGATTCTTGGTTTTCTCTTGGAGATGGTGGAATATTGAAAAACATTTTCATTTTTTTTATTTTTCAAGTTTTATTCAGAGCTATTGCTATTTGGAAATCATTTTGATGTAACACTTTCTTGGCTCTCAATTAATATATTTATCTTCTTTTGTTAGAAAAGAAAAACCTTGTACATTTTAATTTCAACTTCATTTATCTAGATATAATAGGAGAGTTTATAATTTACAAAGGTTTTCCAATATATGTTTATTTTGTTATGCACTGCATTACTCTTCCCTCACTAACTGCATTAATGCTCTAGTAGGAAAAATAATGACCTTGAATTGGAATCATATTATAAGGGGAGGTCCCCTCACCTTTGAAGAAACATGATCACTAAAAAGGGTGTGTGTTAGTAGTCATCAAGTCTTAGTTTATTCTTATCCTTGTGCATGAAGGATTTCTTTTCTATCCCTTGATATTGGTAGAAAGTGTTCAAGCTTAGGAAGCAATAGAGTATCAAATCCCTACACTTTTTGTTTCTACTTTATTGATTGAATATTTTTAGTGAGCTTCTACTTTATTGATTGTTCATAAGAATATTGAATATTCTTTCCATTGATATAAATTATGTTGACACTCGATTTGAGATAATCCTATTATGGTTTTATGTTGCCCTTATGTTTTTTATTTAAGGGTAAAGTAGGTTTTGAAGGGACTCAAAACCCTATAGTAAAATGTTGCTAAATGAAAAACACAACCCACCAAAAACCAAACTACAAAGAACAAAAAGAGGCAAAACAACCAAAAGGAAAAAAACAAGAACCACTACATCTTCAAGGTGTCTATCACTTCCAACTCTTTCTTGTAGAATCTTGTACAAATTCACTAGGTCCAACAATTAATTCTTCTCTTCTTCAAACATTGTCTTCTTGTTGCCTCTAGTTCGAGAGCTTAGACCCTTTTGATCACTTTGCATCACCTTTTTACCCTCATTCCTTTCCCCGCAAAGGTCAACTCAGCAACATGCTCCTCTTTAAGCTCCTTTAACTTCTCAGTTAAAATATGAATACCCTATGTGGAGTTTTGGATGGTGTGGTAGCTAATTTTCACCACTCCTTCCAAGTTCTAATTAATATCATTGATCTTTTCCTCTAGGCTTGTACTCCTTTTCTGATAATCATTTTTCATTTCAAGAACAATCATAGCCATTTCTTCTATCCTTGACTCAACCCCCCTATCACCAGGCATGTTCCTATCCCTTTCCTCATTCAAACCTCTCCTACCATCCATCTTTTCCTACAATGCTTTGATCTTGACATTGGTTTTATTAATTTCTAGGAAGAAGCGTTTAGTCAATTTGAATTAGCATGTAACCCCCTCTCTAGCCAAACCTAGAACATATGAAATATCCACCTTGTTCTCATGAAGATTGGTGAAATCTCAAACATACCAAGGGTAGTATTAATTCCTTAATCCTCAAGCTACCACTACCCATATTTCGCATAGGATTATTATGAGTCTGCTTGTCTGCAACCCTCTCCTTCCCTTTACCTTTGTCTCTTTATTTTTTCCATCTTACCACCAACCTTTATCTACTAACTCGTTGTACCCATAGTTTTCATTTTACCACCTCATTATCATCACTAGTCTAGGAACCTTCAAACTAAGAGATTTGCATTTTGTCTTTCTTCTTAGGGGTTTTCTTTAGACCAATGCTCTTCTTTATCAAATTGAGTAAATCCTTATGTTTTTTACCTTGATCATGATCCTCATTATACATTCATGGCAAACTGGTTCATTTGAGTCTATAAAGGTGAAATAAGTTTACCTTAGCCTATGCCCTTTTGTTTTGTTTCCTCATTGAATTTATATTGATGTTCACTAATCGCTTAATTTGTTGGCTTTCGTTGAATTTATATTGATGTTCACTTATCACTTAATTTGTTGGCTTTCTTTGGTTTCACAAATGATTACCAATATCTAAATATTGACTTATCGGTTATGAGTGGTAGCATGCTCATATAAAGATACATTTAGTGTCCATGTCATTAGCACCAAGCACATCCAACTCATAAGTTTCAACAAGAGGGAACAAGGTGTATTCTCTTGATTGGGCTAGTGGTGTAGTGAGATGTGTCAAGTGGTCTAATTGGAAAAGTTGATTCATTCCCTTTTCAGCTTTGGAATCCATGATGATGTATATCATTATCTTGTGGACATTAGTACATTGGTAGATTAAATTATTTAGCATTGATATAAACTCCTTAAGCTATTGATTTTAGAGGAAAACAAATTTGGGCCATTTATTTAAAAGCAAAGCTAGAAAGAATATAGCAAACATAAAGCCCATTGTGGTGAGACCAAGTTGTGATTGAAAGGAGACATGGAATGATCTAACTTATTTGGATAAAATGATAAGCTTTGATAGATCAACCCACCTGACACCTTGATTATGTACTAATATACCAAGACCTTCAATATAATTTCTCTAAACAATTAATTAATTTCATAAATTTTTAAATAAAAAAATATAATCTACGTACAAAAACAAAAGTAAATGACATCTTTTGATTAACACTTGAAATAACTATTTGTATTCATAAGCTTTCATCCTATCACAAGCTATTGAATGAACCTATATGCATTGTTAATTTCAACTGAGTTGGTTCTAACTATTGACCAAGCACAATTGTCTACAATAAGGAGAATGATCAAAAGGCTTTTACGAGAACACATGACATCATCTAGTAAATTTTAGTAAAGGTTGGAACTTCAAAAAGTTGTTTTGTTGTGAACTTTGGCAACATACCGATCCACCCATACCATTGACCATAATGTCCAAAATGTAGCTACCAATGACTGTTTTCAATATTTAGAAAGTTAAGGTGTGAAAAGATTTTTCATGTGATAAGCAACATATCTAATTTATATCTTATTGGTCAAACAAATAAATATGCAAACATCAATAAACATGCATCTCTATAAAGTAGAATGAAATTATACCATGTAAAATCTAGTGGCATCCACTGACAAGGATTAAAAAGTATGCTCTCAATTATGTCCCCTCATTATTAATAGGCACACATCTATAGATCAAATAGCATGTTGATCATAGGAAAGTTTTGATTCTTTTTTATGAATATTTTATATTTAGCTTTATTGAATAAAGGATAGTAAAATATTTACAAAAAAGAAAGGATGGTAGAGAGGCACACCCACAAAGTCTAACTAGACCATGTCAAAAAAAAGAAATTAACAAAAGGGTCAAGTGCAAACAAATTCTAAGCAACTAATGCAAAACCAAAAGGAGGATCTTTATTATCTAGATTGCCCCAAAATTTTCCAAGGACATCATCAATCATCTCCTAACCAATGAGAACACCTTCTCCTTCAAGAGGATTATTTGCAAACTATTGAGTGCAAGGTAGAGAGATGGACAACTCCAAGCAAGGAAATTCTCCTCAGTCAGCCCAATTAAGAGCACCTCCCTACCCACAAGAAGAGGTATAGGGCGTCTAGTCCCACCCACCACGAGGAGCAATATTCCTATGACCTCATGGTTGAGAGCCATGATGACCATTGGCACAAGATCCACTATCATGTTGGTTGTGCCCATGCTTGCCCCTTCACTAAGAAGTGCAAGGATCAAGTGGGTCTCTAACAATAGTACAAGAAGCATTTCCCCCAATGATCCAATAGCCATTTAAGATAAAAGAAAACTTCAAGTGCAACTTTATGAGCTTGCACCTAAACCTACATAAGAAAATTAGAGAAAATCATGGCTTTAGTATATTTCTATCTTTCCAAATGTTGAAAAGAATTTTCACTCTAAAATCATGTCAAATCTATGAAGACTTATGTGGTAGACAAGGCCAATATTCAACAAAAACCACATGTCAAGAGAAAGGTGTAGGAATTAACAGCTTAAAAAAATTACAAATCTAAGTCCAAGCCTCTTGAACTTTGGGACAAAACCAAAGGAAATTCTTAAGGACTCCATATGGCCACAAAATAGATGAGGATTGGGAACACTCATATGAGTTAAATAGCTACCCAACAAGATGCCCTAATATAAAATGCACCAAGCAAAGTGAGCTAATTTAGCAGCCAAAACCATCAATTAAATGCATTGATATGTACAAATAGAGGCCTGGAGTTGCCATCAAAGATTAAGTTGATCCACCATAGGAAGATGTGGTGACAACCAAAAGTAGCCTTTGCAAGAGTTAAGCTATGAAAGGGTGTTTTTGGTTACAATTTACAATCCTTCCACCAAGGTTTGAGAGACCTAACCCCAATTTTGTGAAGAATTTAGGGGGTATAATGTCAATTACAAATTGAAAGGTATCTTGATCTTTGACAACCAACCTAAATTTTAATTTTAATTCAAGCCGAGAAGTGATGTTATTTGTGGAATTATGGATAAAATCTGCCAACACATGAATGCCTTGTTTAAAGAACTTCAAGGCATGCGACCAAGATGCTCTAGCCAATGGCTAATCTTGAGAAGAGAGAACTAAAGATCATTGAAAAGAATGTTAGTTGATAGAGAGACCATTGTAGAAGTCATTTCTCACCTAGTGAATCCAAGGTTTGATAGTTTCCCAAGATTTCCAAATACTCTTGATAAAAGTGCCCTAAATTTTCACAATATCCTATATGGTAAGAAGTGTATTGGAATGTCAATTCCCTTCTAGGCTAGATGACCAGCTAACACTCCAAAACTAATAAACTAACTTTAAAAAATAAAAAAAAATCAGCTTCATTTTCATATAAAGCTTTAATAATGAATTAATCACATAGGTTTATAGATTGAGAGAAAGCCTAAATCTCCTAAGCCACTTGATCATGAAAACCATGATTTATTTCACTATTAGCACAAAGAAAATATCTAAATAGTTTTTCAAGGAAAAGGTAAGAGGCTTTTGGAAGGCACCTAGCAAGAAGAATAATAAATGTGTAACAACTAAAACTTTGGAATAAATCGAGAACTTATTAGCCAAGGGTAGAGGTTTGGTAATCCAATAACTAATATTTTTCTCCACTCTATCTATCATAGCTTGTTATAGCATAGATAACAAAGCCTAAAAGGAAAAATGTATTTGTAGAAACTAGAACACTTCCCCATGATCAATCCACTTCTAGTTGAATAGGTCCAACCACAACAACCACAAAATAAAGGATTTCCTATAGCATTGCATATGTCTTTTGCTAGTGAATGCTTGATCCAAAAGCCTAACAAAATATCCAAGTAGTGGTGGGCTTGATTGACATTATTCTCCTCCTAATTAAGAGTGAGTAAAGGGTCATCACAAAGTGACCATTAAAAAATTGTTGGGGAAATTGGGAAGAGATATCTCCTTGACCAGGGATTGAGAGATTACAAAGGCTAAGAGGTAACCAACTCCTTGAGCAATAAGAACATAAAGCATCGACACCGAAGGATAGCCTTGATGGATGGACCTCTGAAGCCCAAAAGGCATAGATTATTGGCCAAAAATCGTGATGTAAGTAGACATCCATGAAAACCATATCTACAAATTGAATGAAATGAGGCTCCAAGCCAAGTGCTTGAAGCATGACAATGATGATTTATCATTCAATGCAACCATAGGTCTTGGAAAAGTCTATCTTGAGGAAGATGGAAACTAATTAGAGTGATGAGCCCACTTCATTCCTTCCCAAACAACAATAATATTATCCAAAATAAATTTAGACTTAATGAATCTTGTCTTTTTCAACTCAAACAAGCTAACAAAGAAAAGGGTGATGTTTAAGAGCCAAAGCTTTGATAATAGTCTTGTGGGAGACATTCAACAAAGGGATCAACCTCCAATTATAAATCTCCTTAGGGTTACCAACTTTAGGTATGAATTTTATATTTATTTTGATAATTAGCTTTCCTAGAGATTTGGAATGAAAAGCTTCAATATAAAACTTATGGAGGTCATTGTCAACAATATCCCAAAAAGGAATAATAAAATTCATAAGGGAAACCATCCAACCTACAAGCTTTGTCATCAACCATTGTGAACATAACTTCCTTGAAATCCTCTAAGGTGAGTAGCTATATACCCAAAATATGTTGGGAATTAGTGACTTCGTAAGGGGCCACAATGAGGCATTATTTACGGCAATGCTTTGCTCCAAATATAATCTTGAGTCACAAAGACTTACTCATAGTCTCAACCAAAGGATTGAAGGATATTAAGAAGCTCTTGCAAGAGTTGATGTCCTTCACAAATTCTCTTGATGGATAGTGAGGAATGTCAAGCAAGCAAGGCCTAAAAATATTCCTTCAAGACTTGATCACCAATATTGAGCCAATGGATCTTGGCCTTGATTTGTGCCCCTCGAGCTAAATGGCCATCTTTAACCTGCTTTTGGTGGCAAAGGGTTGAGCCTCTTGAAGTTGGGTGACAAAATCAAATGATTATGCTTTCAAAGTGGTGGTGGCTTGACCTAGGTCTAAAGTGGTGTCTTAGTATGAGAAGCAACAAAATCAAGCTAATTGTTGCTCATAAATACAAAGGAACCATCGATACAAGTAATGACATCATTCCACCATAAAATTCAATTGATATCATGCATGGAGGGAGGCTCCAAATTCTAAATACATATGTAAGCTAAGGTGGCCTTGTGATTAAGCAAGAACATGCTAAGAAAAAATTGCATCTTCATAGCCTTAAATGTATTTAAAATATTTGCACTTCTTCTATAAAGTATATTATTTCTAGAAGGCATTTTAAATGTAAGTATAACTTTAGAAGGTAACATAATACTACTAAATTCTCTAAGTATAAAATTGAATAGACAATATATTAGAGTTAATTTTATATGATAGTGGATTTTTTGGTGTTATTATTTAAGTTTAAATATGATAAAGTATATTTATAATTTAGATATAGATGCACAAAAGTGCTTATTTATAAACGTTAACTAGCTTAAGACTTAATTAAGCACATTACAAATACTATTGCTAATATATAAATTGACATCCAACAATGTGAATATGATAAAAGGAATAATTAACTTCTTTAAATAATTTATTTAAATCAAATCCATCTTATTAAATATAATTATAAATATCTTGGATGGGATTCGATGCACTAACACTAGTATGATTGTATCCAAATAATCTTGCAAATCCCTTATTAAAATTATAACACTTGAAATGATCATTCTCACCCTAGGAAGATTTCAATGGAATTGGCCCTCATAACTATGACACACTCTAAGAGGACCGAATTCTTATTTAGAAATAACATGATCTAAAGAAATCACTCAACATGCTCCACAATAATTACACAACATGCGCAACACAACATACTCTAAAATAATTACTCAACATGCATATAACATGCACCACACAATATACTCCATAATAATTGATCAACATGCGCAATAGTCCTACCTAAGACAATCTTTGTTGTACATTGTACCTCAAGTTGGACACACACTATGTGCCCCTCCATGCTCCTCTTCCATGCTCATAGCCCACCTAACCACCTTCTTTGAGTGATACCCATGCCCCTTTCCAAGTCCCCCTTTCCAAGTCTCACATAAAAATTTACAGAAGCCTTAAGGGTTGGTTTCTAAACCATCACACCCTTTCAAAGGGGGTCCCCTCAGGAACCCTTCAAGACAACGAGGGGCCCCACTCAAGGGGACGCTCCAATTGAAAGATAGAAATAAGAGAGGGGGTCCTTAAGAAGAACACACATCTCCAGAACAAATTATCACTTCCCACAACATAGAGGGGAGGAGAACCATGCAAGACACTTAGAACATACAAGATAGAGGTAGACCTCGATATCACTTGTCATTTGAAGAAGAGGCAGGTGCATCAACAAATGGAAGAGTGATGACACCAGAATCATGTTAAGTTTTTGTATTTTATCCTTCAAGGCCTTGTATTCACCAGTGGAATGGCCAAGCACTCGATGGTATGCACAAAAAGAATGTTTTGCTTTATCATGCTTATAAAATTTCTTATGTGTAGGAGGAGGAAGAGTAATTAAGTGGGTTTTTAGAAGTTTCAACAAAATACACTCTTGCTTAGATAAAGAATGAGAAGTAGAAAGCAACCCTTTCTCTTGTGGAGAAAAGTTTGACTACTCACAAGAAGAAGGCACAAAGACAACAGATAATGCAGGATGAATCAATCTGAGAGAACGATGTTAAGCAAACATCATGTCGCTATTCAACCGTAGTTTCCATTTAGATAATTCATTCAAGCAACCAAGCCCCAAATTACGCTTACGAGCACACCCTTTCACAAAAGTTGCATTTTGTTAATATTTAATAAATAAAATTATTCCTCTCTTAAAAGAGCTTTCATAAATGTTCTTAATTAATCTTCATTTTAATCAAATGACCACATTATCCTTTATTTTTCTATCTTTGATCCTTTCATGACTTTATTTTCACTTTGCAAAAAAAGTTTCATAGCAAGTAAGGCTTAAGTTTGATGGTTAATCTTGATGTCATGTTTAAAACTTTACGATAGTCATCTACTCAAAATTGTCCTTCAAATATTAGGACATTTTATTTTTTAAATGTGTATCAATAAATTAGATATATATTTCGTTAAAATTTTATATAATTTTCTATTATCTATACAATAATCTTATTTTTTTATGTATTATTATCTTTCTTAAATTTTGATTATAGTTTACAACAAAAATCTCTAAATAAATCCATAAACCATCAAATATAGGTCCTATTACAAGATTAAAAACTTATTTTTTAAAATAAAATTAAAAATTAAAAATAATTAAAAATAATGATACTAACTTAATAT
Source organism: Sequoia sempervirens (assembly GCA_007258455.2). Taxonomy (NCBI): domain Eukaryota; kingdom Viridiplantae; phylum Streptophyta; class Pinopsida; order Cupressales; family Cupressaceae; genus Sequoia; species Sequoia sempervirens. The sequence continues at coordinate 42,854 of VDFB02325244.1, read as the reverse complement.
CAATTGTGTAATAGTATTTTTTATAATATTATTTATTATAATTTTATATTTATAAAATAATTGATCTTTTAAATAAAATTATAATAATATTTAAAAATTTATAGCAAGTAAAATCTAAATTAAATTTTATATTGAAATATTTTGAGTTGTATGGATAAATTGGTCAAATATAACTTATCACTAAACAATATTTTTTACGCGAAAGAGTTCCCTCTATGACAATGACCAAGCTAATTTTGTCTATAAAAATTAATCTTGACCGTATGCATATTTTATATTTTTTCCCAACATGGTTTGAATTTAATAAAGAAAAAGCCACTTTCTTTCTTTCCGAATAAAATAAAATCTTGGAGATATGAATGGACAAAAGCATTAGAAGCTGTAGACGTAGATAGGTTCCCTGAAGTAAGCTGCACCTTTAATCCATTTAATAGAGGACATCAATAATATTTAAACAAAACATTTTATTAGTTCCTGCCAAAGGAACTATAGGCACGGCGAGATCCTAACTAGTTATTAATGTTTTGAAATTCAACCAATCAAAATTAATGATTTTCTTTTATACATTATATTTGAAGTTTTTTCTAAAGTTAAATGCATGTTTTTTAACTTTTCTAATTTTCAAAATTATTTTTCTTGAATATTATTGGCTAAAAAATTTTAGGCCATAAGGGCGGATTATGCGGAATTGAGTATAATATTTTTATTTTGCAATTTCATTGGCTTTTTTTGAGGCATTTTTTTCGCCACTTCTCAACTAATATTTGCACATTCGAGATGCAAAAATTATGGCAAAGTTAAAGTTAAAAATGTTAATTTATAATAATTACAATATCATTCATATAACTCATTTTTATTTTGCAATTTTATTGACTTTTTTTTGCCACTTCTCAAGATGCAAAAATTATGAAAAAAATTAAAATAGAAACTATTAATTTATAATAAAATAATAACTATTTTTTAAATAACTTGATATTTGAAATCAACTATTTAAGATAAATATTTATTAATTCATTATTCTAGTTAATATTGATTCATTTTATTTGTTCAGATAAATATTTAGGAGGAAGATATATTGATTGTTTAATTTTTATAGTTAAAATTTATTTTATAAGATAAATATATAGAAGGAAGGTAAATTTATTTATTTTTTCTAAATTTTTATATTTTTCATTTTTTAGAAAATTTCATTTTAAATTATTTAAGATAAATATTTTGAAAGAAGATAAATTTCAATACATTTTTAATATTTTTATTGTTAAAGTTCTTATTATTATTATTTCATGTATAATTTTATATGGGTTAAGTTTTTATATTTGAATATTTTTTAAATTATTTATGCAAAACTATTTAAGATAAAGTGACAAATTTAAATATATTTTTTATATTTTCCATTTTCTCAAAAAAGTAAAATTCATTAAATATTTTAAATGATTTTGCATAAATAATTAAAAAATTATGAAAAAATTAATAAAATTATTTACTTATTATGAAAGCATACATATTTATTAGAAAAATTTATATAAAATAAATAAAATAAAATATAATCAATATTTATATAAAATAATATCATATAAATCCTAAACATATAGAATAAATTTATTAACATATAACAAATATATTATAAAATAAACAACAATACCTAAATAAATTAAAATTAATTATTAACAAATTTAATATTTACTTTTTGAAAACTTGCGTTAGTAGTTTTGAATGGGATTTGAATGGGATAACCTATGGGAGTTCAATTTTTATAAGGGATTCTTGCTTTAATTTGTTGTGCAACCATTTTCTATTTACAAATTATATATACTTAGTAGATATTCAAACATAAGTGATAAAATACTTTTTCATTTTGTAACATAGGGCACACAATTGTGCTTTCCTGAGTACATCACTAATGGAGATTAGGAATTGTAACCTTAAACCTAACCTTGATTGAATAATCTCATTTAATACTGAATAATCTCTCCAGTATATTATATAAATTAATATTGAGATATATAAACTAGTATATTTAATAATTGCATATTTAAAAATAAATCTTTTTATTAAATCATCGTGCTTACAAAATCTATTCCCATCAAAATCATCTAGAAATTGAACTATACTTACATTTTACACATAAAATAAAATTTATCATAAATTAACTACATGAAAATTTTATAGAAGAGTACAAACCTTTGTGTAAAATCTATAGTGAAGAGAATTATAATAATTTAAAATTGATTAATTTACCAAATTTTGAAAGAGAAAATTGTAAAGCAATTTGGTCAAATTAGGTTTAATTGAACGCGTACTAATATAATATGAAAAGGCCTCCATATTTTCTATGTATTTTTCAAACCATGTGTCAAACATGGGAATCAACTATATGGAATTCTTCATTTTTTTTTTTTTGTAATTATATCAATTTTTTTAACCTTTTTAACTTTCGCAAAAAAATCTCTTTTGTTTTATTATATATTTTATATCTTCATATATCTTAATTCTTAATATTTGAATTTGTATTATATATATCTTTTATTATATCTCTTTCTTGTTTTATTATTAGTTCCTACCAAGGGAACTTTAGGCACCACAAGTTTCTTAACTCATTATTAATAATTCTATTTTTGACAAATGAGAGTTCTTTTTTTTTATTTAACAAATATTTATGTATTGTTAAAGTAACATGCAAAATATATAACAAAACATATTTCATAAATTAATTTTCTCAAATGTAATTGGTAGGAAAGTTTTAACAAAACATATTTCATAAATTAATTTTCTCAAATGTAATTGGTAGGAAAGTTTTGCCCGATAAGAGGGATTTATGCGGATCCATTATCATAGTGGGGATTCTAATGACAAATGGAAAGGGAAAATTCAACAAAGAAATTGGAACCATTATCAACTACGATATTATTTCAGCTTGGACAGTTTGAAAATCATAGCAAAGAAAGCAACAACTATAATATTGCATGCACTGGCGAGATGAAATTGGGAATTTCGATAAACATACTTCAAATTTTATTGTGAATGCATATTTCACAGGTATTGAAGGACATTGTTCAAATTCCATCTTATATTTTGCAGATTGTTGAGATAGTAAACTGGTTTATCTGAGAGACATCTCCATGTCTAACATTTAAGATACCTCTTTTTTAGGTCTAACAAAAAGATTATCGTTTATTCTTTGATGCAGCTCTGTCAGTATAGGAGTAACCGTTTCTTGGAATAGGCATTCCCATTGTGTTATAGTTCTCTAATGTTGGTAACTATGGTGTAATAATCTGCTTATAGGAGCACTATATTTGAAAATGGCTTTGTGCAAACATGGGGGTATATATGTAAGGTATTGGTTATACACATAGGGGGAAGGTTTCGACACTCATTTTTCTAATGTTGGAGATATATAAATGTATCGGTATTGGGTCTTTTGTGGGGTGTTTTTTGAGAACAGATTAATTATGGAATGATTTTCTTTACTTGTGATTTGCCAGTATTAGATTGTGGTTTAAAATTTGTATTTTGTCTTGCTTAAGTTTTTAATCATTTCATGGTAGTCATGCATTCCAGTTGAGTCAGTTGTGTGTCGTATTAGTGTCTATATGTCTCCACAATGCTACTCTAGTGGTAACGGTTTTGCGAGTATCATGCGCAAGAGTGATATATTTCCTATATAAGCATTTTTTTTGTTTACCCTTCCCTCATTTCCATCTATTACTAGTACCTTGGTGCATGCGCTTCAATCTTTGTAACTGCTTTTTGTTCCAAGAAATGAGTTGTTCCATCTTCCTTGACCGATTTGTTATTTATAACTCATTAAATGCATTCTTTTAATATGATAAGAATTGTTATGCATGAGATTGTTATTATCAGATGAATGGTTGGTTGTGCCTCAGATGGAGGCTCATGGTTATGAGATAAGCAACATTCTAAATTAATAGAGTTTATTGTTCTTGTTATATTCATTTTAATACTAAAACCCTAACACTTATTAGCCTATAAAGACAGTAGCCATGGAGAAATCGTTACTTGCTCTTTTTTTTCACTATATCAAATGCAAATTGGATGACTACGAGGGGGCTTCCTAAAATTGATTTTGTGTAGTGATCGATGACTCGAATTTGTAATTTTTTCATTGTATGTATCCAAAAAACTGCAATGAAATCATTCATTGCTATCTTCTTTCCATGATGATAAGCCGACTAATAACAAAAATGGGGGTTTACACTGAAAAAATGGTGAAAAATAGTGAAAAATGATGACCGAAGGTAGAACCGGGAAATGGAAAAATCGAACGGCTGAAGGTCCTACAGTCATCTTGCACGCCTCTGCAGCAATGGAGACTGTCGATCCACGAAGTCAACCCACTCTCCTCACAAAGGGAACGCCTTCAGTGTAATAACATATATAATCAAAGCATTAGTTTTTTATATCATCAAATTCATAAGGATCTCTAATAGAAAAACAAATCTACCCTACTCATAAACTTTGAGAGGTACCAATGATTTCTGGTTTGAGAGAATTGTCTAGAAAAATGAGGAGGTTGAATATACACATCTACCTAGATGGTTTGTCTAGAAAATTACAGAGGTCAAATATACATTGACCTAAATGATCTCATAAGATAATTCACAATGGAAATCATAAGATAACAGACTAGCCGATGCAGAGGTGGTCTCCTAAATGCAATGTTGTTTAAAACCAGTAGACCATGCCTAAAAACCCATCATTCACAAAAATCTTTGCAAGCTCAAAGATGACTAATTGATGGAAATTTTGACACGGGTGCTATGAAAAGCAATAAAAAGACATGGGAATAAGAACAGACAATATTTTTAACTAAGGTTGACCACCATCAAAATTTTATACTTGGTCACCTACATGGTAGATAATGACATCACTTCTAATGATAGGAGAGATAATCTAGAAATCCTTGAATCTAGGTACTTAGTATTCTTTTAAAGAAAACATGTAATCTCAACCAAAGTAAACAACAATACATAGCACCAAGTAAAATGTTCCAAGATTTTCAAGATAGGTTTCTAAGTGTAAAAATTGAAACAAACAAGAAGAAAATAATTAAATGATATGCCTACATACCTAACAACACTACTCATTAATTGGATTGGGAGCTCATAGAATTATATTTGTCTAGATCTTTACACCAACTTTTCGCCAACAATCCTCTTTCCTGGCAATAAACAACAAAGTTTCCTCTAATTCTGACTTAATGAGAACTCGACTGAATATTTGAGAACTCCTCATCACCCAGCTACTAACTGTGGTTTTCATTGCATGCATGTTCTATGGTACCACTTTCAAGAAAAACACCATTTTCTGAAACATTCCTTTGCTTCACTTATCAGTATATTACCAAGTTTGAGATCACCATCCCCAAGCTCCACATTTCTTCAGATGCTATATACATTCTCTCATTGTTTCCAATAATTTATTTTTTAATTTCCCTCCCTTCAAGCTACCCCTTTCCATTATTATCTCTTCTTGTTCTTTTTCCATCCCCATATCCCCACCAACTTCACAACCTTCTTCCTCAAGTTATTTCACATCATATAATGTTACTTGCCCCACTTTTATGTCTAAGTTGACATTTTTTGCAATGTCCAACACATTCCTTCCCACCTGTTATGTTACGTTGATCACTAAATACACTCCCATGTCTTCCAATACAACAACATTAATTATCTAACCTCCTCCAAAACACCTGTCGCCCTTTCAGAAATGTTGTATAGTCTAAGTTCTAGGGAATGCACTATAAGCAAGAAAGAGGGTGCAAGAAGCCAAGTGCTAGGTAAAATAATGTCTCATGACAACGAATTCAACACATTTTCCCAATTTTATCAATCCATGCTTCTTAACAATCCAAATAGCAAGTAGCGATAACATACCATATATTTTTTTAATGATGCCAATTCATAATAATAAATTTATCACTGCAAGTAGGGACAATCAAATGAATAATTTGGTAAATAAGATGAAACGATTTAAGGTTAGAAAAACTAGTCATAAATTAGTTTTATTTGGCATTATATATTACTAAACATCGTTAAATCTCAAACCTCCCAAATATCATGTCCATTTTTATTATATTCTTATGTATTGGTGTTGAAACTTAGGGAATTATGGTAAATCTAAATTACAATATTTGGTTGGTAATAAATATATGAATAATAGTAATAAATTAATTAATAACAATTGTTAGCTTGCATTCTCTCTCTCATTCTACTCTTCAATACAAGTTGAGAAGCATGGATATTTTCTTCAAAAGTCCCTTGCATGATCAAATTCTAGTAGCTTATTTAATTTGTTGACTTTTTTCTCCTATCACACTTTTTGGAGAAGTGGAAGTAAAAGATTTTACTATAGTATTCCCTTGATGTTTGATGGTTCATCTCTATATCACGAAGGTATACTAACAACAACTAAATGTTATGGTCAAAATTAAACTTTTTAGAGACCACAAAGAAAGTATAGGAATATTAGATAGGGCAACATATATACATCAAATGCAATTCTAACTATATGAACTATGTATTTGTGTGTGGATAATTTCATGTACAACACCCTTAGATGGCTAGATACTTCTTCTCGATGATACTCAAAAAACAACAAATTTGTAGTTAGTCCTTTCCCAAAATTTGAAATATAATCACATTACTTACAACATTAATAACTACTATAAAATTAACATTCAAACTTAGCTTATATCTTTCCATAATATTAAATGTAACTCATGATTAACATAATTAACCACCTTATTAAAAGATCAACATAGTGATTAAAGTATTCCCATCAAAATTTAAACACAAACATAAGTGATTATATCATGGTGCAAGATTAAGGCTATGACATCACTTTGATAAAAAATATCTCAAGTTTGTTCAATGAGGTCTTCTCTATGTTCATCATTCTTCAAACAAGATGTGGGCCTATGAGTGGACTTGAAACATTTGGATTAGATTCCAAAACTTGGGTCCCTCTAGGGCCTCGATTCTTGCTCCCTCTTTGCCTCTATGGCTTTGTCTCTTTGGTTTGTGAGTTCCTTAGGTAGACCCTGGACCAAGGAAATTGAAGTCTTGATGTCTAAGTTCCTCTCAATCTCCTAGCCACTTTTAATTTTTCCCTTTTTTCATTTTCTAGTTTCCTCATCAAGCCTTGGGCCTATCAAAGAACCTTGAATGATGAATCCTAAGGGTCTTGATGACAAATTTCCCTAAACTCTTGATCCTTGATCCATCTCACAAATCAATCTTCGTGATCTTTCCCTATTCCTTTGTTTCCAATTAGGCATAGACCTAAAACCTTTGAACTCTAGGTTCCAAATTCCAAGTTCCATTCACACCTCAATCCATTAGATTTTTTATTTCTTAGTAATAATAAAATTTCCTTGGAAAAATAATCAACATTATATTTTTATATTGATAACCTACTTCTAGTAAAAAGTATACGCTAATTAAAATAATTATTTTTTTGTAAAGTATACTCTTTTAGATCTACAAAAAAAGTATTTTTATTTTTTAAAATGTATTATTTATTTAGTCAAAGTTTAGTGTGATTGTACAAAAACCATACAGTATGTATTATATGGATGGTATCATAAAACTACTTGGGTCTATTTGCAACACAATCAAGTTAAAGCTTTGACAATAGTATATGTGCTCGAGAGTCTCTAAGTGAACACCACTTGGCCAACCCTAGTACACTTGGCATGTACTACCTAAAAAACTTTGGAATCCACTTCGAAGATAGTTTTGAGCAAAAATTTAAATATTTTTTACAAATACCTTGAAATCCACAGAATTCCATGCTTATTACACTAGAATCTATAGGTTTTTTGAATTTGCGGTAGGGGAAATTTTTAAGTCTATATACACATATCATGTAGATGCCTAAAATATTCCCTAGTCAATCATCACCAATCCCTAATTGGTAAATTTCATCACCTAGGCCTAACTTCCTTCACCTAGTCCTAATCAACTAAACCTATCATCTAGTATAGTCCCTTTATCAAAATTCCATCACTTAATTAAATAATCATATTAATTAATTAATCACATTTTTCCATCTCCTCACAATAAATAAATAAATATCATTTCCACCTATTATTCATCTCACACATGTGGCTAAATAATTAAATAATATTATTTAATTAATTAGGTCCATGCTCCCTCGAACACATTCCAATAATAGTGGGAACCTAGGAACACTTGTCATTATGGTCCCCTTATTCTTTGAACACAATCTAAACTTTATAACCTTCTTAGTTACACAATCTAACCTTCATCTCCACCCCCCATCTTCTCTTTGATCCTAGGGAATTCTTTTCAACCATTCTCCACCCTTGATCTCATAATCAAATTTTGATCATCCATTCCCCTTTCCAAAAGACTATAAATGTGGGAACTTTATCCTTTTTTCAAAATTAGTTATCATGTATGTTATGTATATATCGAATTGGTAATATTTAAGCAAGAAGAATCCAAATCCCAAAGTCATTAGAACAAATCAAATCATAATGGAGTTTATGGTAACATTTCAAGTTGGTTTTAATTTATTTCTTTGTTTTGATCTCTTTTCTGAGCTCTATCGAGAGGTTTTGCTTGTTTTAAAATGGGAGCTTGCATACTAGTTTGATTTAATTTAAGTTTCAAATCTTAGCATTACATTTTGATGACTCTATCAAGGAACTTAACCCTTTATCTCACTCTAATTCCATGTTTGTGTGTCTTCTTGTTGATTCCCACTAACTATGTTTGAAAGGTTTTTTAGTGATCCCAGAAATAGAGTTTTTGCAAGTGTCATTAAGGTCAAAAAGGACTGCATCATTGTGTCCGAGACAACTGAGAAATGGATTTTGATATATAACACTTAGCATTTTTCTAACAATATTTTATTGAGGCACTTGTAGGGCTATTTGAGGATACATTTGTACAAAGTTCGGTGTGATTGTACAAAAACCATACAATATGTATTGTATGGATGGTGTCATAAAACTACTTGGGTCTATTTGCAGCATGAGCAAGTTAAAGCTTCGACAATAGTATATGTGCTCGAGAGTCTCTAAGTGACCACCACATGGCCAACCCTAGTACACTTGGCATGTAAAACCTAAAAATATTTGGAATCCACTTCCAAGATAGTTTTGAGAAAAAGTTTAAATATTTATTTACAAATACTTTGAAATCCATTTCATTCCATGCTTATTACACTAGAATTTATAGGTTTTTTGAATAAATGTGGTAGGGGAAATTTTGAAGTGAGCAAAATTCTTTTGTTTTAAGGGTCATTTTCTAATGAAAGACAAAGTTAACTCTATCAATGATCAAATTCCTAAATTTAGGTGACAACAACTTTATCCTAACTAGTTGTTCCTAAAACACAACAAACTCAACAAATACAAACAAAACTATTCTAAAACTTTCTGGCAGGAACTTCGTTGCTCTGCAACTCTTGTTTTTAATTGTAATATATTATTTTTATTTTATATTTTATATTTTATTTACAAAATAAATTTTATAATTTATTAATTAATGGATTTAATTTAAAACTAAATATTAATATATTACTGATTATCACAAATAATTATTGATAATTGATAATATATTATATTATATTATTTATAATTACTAATAATATATATTATAAAATAACATATATATGATAATTATAATTATTAAATGATAATAATTACATATAATATATTTTATTATAATTATAGTTATTTTATCATATTTATTAAATAAAAAAAAATACATATGATATATATTTAATATTTATCTATGTTATTTAGTTATATAATATATATCTTATATTTATTGGCTCTAGGAAAATTCACTGACGAAAAATTATAAGACAAATAATTATAAATTAATATAATTCTAATAACTATTAATTATTATTTTAATCTCATTAAAAACATAAATAATTAAAATAAATTTGGAAGTTAAATCTGAATTAGAGATTTAAATAGAATAAAGTCAAAATATATTAGAATTGAAATATTAATAAAAAAATATTTTAAAAAAGAGAGGGAGATACAAAAAGAGAGAAGAGAGAAACAAAGATAGAGATAAAGAGTAATAGAAATAGAGAGATATAGAGGGAGCCAAACAGATAAGAGAGATATAAAGAG
>VDFB02325244.1:0-32613 GCA_007258455.2 Sequoia sempervirens | reverse complement strand
TTTCTCATTTTCAAGATTAAGTTCTTCCTCACACATAAGAAGCATATGTATACCTAGGAGAAATACCTAAATATAAATTACACCAAAGGTTATTGTTTGTATTAAATAAGTACATGATATTAGACAAGTTTAGGTATTGATTGACTTATATTCTAATAGTATAAAAGGTAATATAAACTATACTATTTTTCATTATTTAATGAGTTTTAAGGTAAATATTCATTTTCATTGATCAATTCAAATATATTACTTCCAAACTAATATAAGAACTCATCTAGTGATTAAATAATATCAACACCTACTTAATCATGCAAAGAAGATCTCCACATTGTGTTTTTTGAAGTAGTAATAATTCATGAACAAGTTCTAGAAAGATTTAGCCACAACTCTATCAAAATATAATATTTTTAGGTTGTAACAAAGAAAATCTAAGAGTACAAACCTATTACTAAATATAAAAAGGGCTCTAGAAAACTCATAAAATTGATGTTTCTACAAGATGGTGGGAACCACTACAAAACCTTAGTTTATAGCATAAAACCTTGTTCTTTATTGTAATTGTCTCATTTCTCACAATGTATGTGGAATTTGAAGATGAAATTTTTACATTGGATTTTTTTAAAAATGACTTAGACTAATATTCAATATGAAAAATTCACCTTTGGAATCATGCTACACCATTAAAGAATTACTAACAACTTTAAATGACTTATATTTGATCCCCCATAATTTTCATGAATAGAACCTTTATCGCTAAAAACATGAAAATTGAATATTAACCAAAAAATTTAATTGAGATTGAATTTTGTTCTACACTAATCCATTTAAACATAAATCCACCCAACAATTATATTCAACATTCAAAATTCATAAACAAGACTTTTGAAATAAAATATTAATTTCACCATTAATTCAAATACACATGAATTATTCATTCACAACCTTCTTCAAATGAAGTTATTTTTAAAATTTAATTTTTAATTCTAAAGACTACTTACATATATACTTTATTTTAACTTAAGAATATAAATAAGGAACAATCCTTTTAAGAACTTGTAATTGTTAAGGAACTTGGAGGATATAATAAAATTCTCAACATCTAAATCCTTAAACAACCCATTCTTGAGCTATATCTTATGCTCTTTTTCTCCTTCAACGTATACCTATCTCCTACAAATAGTAAATATATAACCCACATGAGAGATTCTAAATGAACTATGGAAACACCATAATTATGCAAATAGATTGATCTTTTATCAATATAAAATACATTCTACAAAATGAACATATAATGTGAATAATAGAGGACACATAGAAATATACAAAAAGGAAGAGAAACAAAATTATTTGTATTATTTTCGTAACGCTACTTTGAGGGGGCAACCTTGTCACAAATCATACACTCTAATTATAAATACACAAGAGACATTCCATTTAGAAAGTCATTACAGTATATGTCATGCCAAATACAACTAGTACCAACTCATGCATGCAGTGTAATTCCTTGTCAAGGACCCATGAGACATTAACAAGGAAAAGCATACACAATGATTTGATGACATGACAATGTCATCAAGCACAAGTTGACTAGACAAGATGTCATTATCCTCCAAATCGATGTTGCACAAGCGAAAGAATTTAACACCAACCGACCACATCTTGTCTAATAAGAGGTTTAACAACCATAATAAGGGTCACACAATTAAAGTTTTAACCCTTACAAGACTCAACAACACTAGGAGGATGAGCTTCTTAACATGAGGTGCAATCATAGGATGCTTTTGTGTGATGAAAAATACCCCAAGACAAAAGATGACACAAATACCCAATGACAACACTATGAACATGATCTAAAATTTAGGAGACTCATAAGACCATGGGTAACAACATTTTTTCACAAAATTTTTCATTTTTTTTTTGAAAATACTCATCATTTGTGCAAGAAAATTTACAATGTGGAAAATAGAGAAAAACAATAAGCACTATTTCAACATAGTATTTACATGGAAAACTTGGTAAAATTATACTAGGAAAAAGCCACGGGCAAAGATATTTTGTATTTTATTTCTCAAGAAATTCACAAATTACAACAATCTTCTAAAAAGTTATAGAAAACATGACTTCAATAGAGTATAAGAAATTTGAGTTGCAAAGTCCTTGTTGTATACAACTTTCTAAAAAAATTAAGTACGAATCATACAACTACATGTTGAACATTTGTCAAAATGGCCAAAAATAGAGAGTCCATACAATTTGTTGTATGGAGGGACAATAGTGCTTTCAAGGACTATAGTGCCCTAAGAGGACTCTCATGCATAGATGGGACACTAGCACCTAGATGGATAACTAGCACCCAAGTGGGATATTATTGTCCAAGCATAGATGTCTTAAACTAGCAAAAGTGCCATGTTTTGGTGCAAGAGTCCTAAACTAGTGTTGTAGTCCTCCCTAGTGTAGTAGTCTAATCTTGGCATTGGAGTCCTTCCTAGTGAGAAAACCCAAGCTATGGTTTGGTCCCTAGGATATACAAAATATATAGGAACTACCCAGGAAATCATACAATAAAATTTTAAACCCCAAAATATTAGAAATGTCTTAGGCTCCATAGAGATTCAAGAACCCAAAACATAAGACACCTCAATGCATGGAGGAGAAGGTTCACAAGGAGTTGGGAAACCTACAAGAATCCAACACATGGTTAGAAATAAGAGGGAGGAAGGGAAAGTGTGTTCCACACCTCCAGTCCACTCTAAGAGACTTGAGGGACCCTAATTGGTCCTAAGACAAGGCGAGTTTTTAAGTACATCTAAGGTTTCAAATCCACTTCATGTTTTCAATGATAATTTTCTATTATTTAAACAAGTTATTTAGTTTAGACCAAAAGAATGGGTGCTGCCACACTAATGATTTACACTTTTTGGGACATCTTGATTTTTTCCTGAAATCATATATTTTTAGAAAATACAATGATTTAAGACTTTAAAGGTTCCATTTAAATGATTTTAATTAAAGAGGGATTAATTAAACCCCCTTAGATCAAACCCCCTTGGATAGAACCTTGTTAGATTTAAACCCTACCTATAATCGAGTCGCCTCTACACCTATCAAAATGTTGATGAAAAAAACCACCTTTGATTTACCTTCTGGGTGATCAAGTAAATTTATTTAAAATTTATGTTTTGTAAGCATGTAGGCCTTATTATAAGCTTCCCAAAAAGTATAATTTTAAATATCTTTAATTTGATTATTATATTTATTTTTTATTTCTTGTGAATGTAGGATTTTCAATGAACATCAAGTTCTTTGCTTCACACATACAAAAACATAGAAAAATAGAGAAAAAAATTCTAAAAAATACATGTGCACTGGGTATTGATGTCCTTATTCCAACAAAAAAAGAATAAGTTAATTCAGATGAATACAAAAAAAGTTATGCGGGTCGAAGTACACCTTTGTCCAAATTATAATTACTTAGACTTGGAAAATGAATTTAAAAAAATTATGCAACAAAAAATTATGAAAAAATATCCATGCACTAGATATTGGTGTGAAAATTTTGTGTTTTAAAAATTGGAATTGTATCTTGTCTATTAAAAAAAGTTATGCAGTTCGAAGTAAACATCACTTTTTAAAAATGTGATTAGTAGAAAAAATAAGTTATTAAAAATTACATAAAATAATTCACAATTTAAAAAAAAAAAAATTAAAAATATAATTAGAATCTACATGAAAGATCTAACAAATAACTAGTTTGATTGATCTTAAAATTCTAAATGGTTTAGCTACTCTAGGTGTAAGAAAGTGAATATTTGGTGAAAAATCTTGATTTTAATGTCAAGTCTGGCCAAAAATTGTAACCCATTATTGTGGGATCACCCGAAAGATTCCTAAGTTCTATTTAAAACCATGACATAAATTTTTAGAGAGTATACAAGATGGCATGCATGCTTGACTCCAATACCAATTCATGTAAAGAGAAAACCAAATGGATACCACTTATATTGTCCACTTACAATCCATCATCAAGGGATGGTCCAATTATTGAATTGCAACATTATACAAGGACTCAAATATCCAATAAATTTTACAACATTTGAACAAAGAGAAATGAAAGAATGATAAATCCTTTATCCAAATTGATGTAAACCTCAAGATCCATTTGTGATCCTTCAGCTCTCAATGGTGATTTCCATGCCACCACACCATGTGGTACCCGTAGGTCTACCCCATAATTCTAGGAGATAGTAAAAAAGGACCAAACACACTCACACAATACACAAAGAGGGGTAGGCTTACACTCACACTAAAACACAAAGAATACATATGGCATACTTGAACCATGCAAGATCAATCAATGACAACATCAAGATGAAATATGTCTCTTTAGGCACTACTCAAAAGACATAAGGACTAGATCCTAGAGTGGAAATAGGGAGTGCCATCACAATAGCCTATGGTACATGCTAAGTATACTTGAGTACACTCTCACAAGAGATGATGTTACTCAATCATACAAGACACATTTTTTCCCAAGTAGGCATGTCTTCTACACCCATATCAAGCCTTTACAAGCACTCCAAGCATGTCGCAGGAATGATTATCTTTATTTATTTTAATTACCAATGCATTTAATTAGTTATCGCTTGCTAAAGAGACTTCCACACGAGATATCCTCAAGTTACTTTGGTCCCTGACAAAAATTGGAAGACACTCCCATATTTGTCTCTAACACCTATGTCTTAGTTTCATCACATTCCCAAAACTAGATGTGGCACAAAAAATAAGACATGAATTTGACTCATTGAAATTTTAAACATAGTATTAATAGGTTTTCCTCAAAAAATTATGGAGGAGAAATTCCTTCCCCAATCCCAAGATGTAAAAAACTTAATTAAAAATTAAATTTTATGAAATTTCTTTCAACACAAAAACCGAGAAATTTAAAGAAACTTCATTAAAATAACTTTAATTTTTTCCTAATTTTGAAATTTCAAAAAATAAAAAGTGCCCTTTGACTCTAAATGTGAACAAAACCTATTTCATTTAATCAAATTCACTTTTTTGGCATTTTAGAAAAATAGGCATTATGTGGGGCACAAAATGGATAAATTTGAATTCAAACAACATTAAATTCTACTTATAATTCAAGATTTAAATGCTCAATGGGAAGTTGTATGATCCCTTAATAGTAAGCATGCCAACCAAAAACAAAAGTATAATCCAAAAGAGGAGAAATGAGCAACTTACCTAATTTTTTTTAGGACAATCATACACACACAACTTGCAAAATTCCAAGAGAGAGATGAAGAGCACACCACAAGCAACCCCATTCCTTTTCCTATCCCAACCAATTCAAATCCTACTCCTTTCCAATTCAAAATGAGCCCAAATTTAAAATTTTAAATCTTTCCTTGGAGAGGGTTTTTGAGAAAAAATCCTTCCCAAATGAGCAATCTTCCAAATAGATAAGCCTCTTTCCTATTTGTTTCAACTTTCCCTTTTCATTATTTTATTTCTTTAATTTCAACTTTAATTTACCCTTCCCAATGTTCTCTAACAATAATTTAAAAGAATCAAATAAACGTTGAACCCCATTTAAATGATAATCCAAAATAATTAACTTACCCTTTTATTTCCCAAATTTCATATAAATAACATAGCTAGTAGGAAATGAAATATTTCAACTCAAATTAGATTTTTTATGGAAACATGAAATTTAAACAATAATTTCACTCACGTATACATTATTATTTCACAACAATCATTTGGAATCACCTATGCTTCAGATCTGGGTCAACACAAATCAAATATAACATATCTCACACTTGAATTGAGTATGATAGAGTATAAAAATGAGATGACCTAGTGTGACATCTCCTATATAACCATCGTTGTGAATAACATAGACCTATATCTAATCATGTGGATAAATACCTTATGCTTGCACACTCAATTCCCACATCAAGTGTACCTACCACATGTACATGATAGTTGAAGAACAATATATATAATGTCTTGATGGGGTACACCATCATACAACATATAAGAAAAACATCCTGAATGTCATACAATGAATATATATGTATATAGAGAGCAACAAACATGTGTAAAGATATAATCCAAGCATAATCATAAGTATAATAATCACATAAGTGTCTCGTAATATACACCAAGACCTTTGTGCTACTACAAAATACTAAGATGAGAACATCTTGAATCAAAATAATCAATTATCGATATACAAGTCCAATTCCAATCGAGACTATCAAAATGTAAAAGTGAGAGGCATTACATGTGAAATAGTCATTTTATTTTAACTAACTAGTGGGATGACTTAAAAAGAATATATATTCACCTTTGTGTTAATCTTACCTATGGGTGACTTATAAAGTATATTCACTTAACTAATACTAGCTACCATATACTAAAACATGGTTCAAAATATTGCCTCCCCTTTGAAAATACTTCCTCAAAGCTTCATATAATTAAACATAGAGAGAATTTTGGTTGGTTCCATGTGGCATATTTAGGTTGTAGATCCTTCTGTTGGACTGGTTTGGAACTCCTCAATAGAATTTTTGTCCAATATAACTTCAGGTTCTTAAAATAGGAATCTTTCCTCACCCAATGTAGGTAACTCTATTCGAATTTGAGTAGTAGTCCTAACCATATTCTTGAGATAAGAGATAAAAAATAAGTGGATTATAGTAGGTGGAAGTGTCAATTTGTATATCACCTCACTGATGTATTGGGGCACTTGATAAGGACCACTAAATTTGGGACCCAAATTATAATCTCACTTCTCCTTTAATGAATTTTGTTTGTAGGTCCATAGAAAAATGAAAACCTAATTAACAAGTTAATGATATTTTCTATTTTTATGTTGATCCACCCACTATTTCATGTGAGACCTTGGTGATTAGTAAATACATCAAATAATTTTGTAGGCATAGTCAATGTTTCCCTTCAAAATTAATTGAATGTACCAAATTCCACATTTTATTGGTAAGATAAGTAGATAAAAGCCATGAACTCAACTGCAAAATAGGGATGAAAAGCATAACTCAGAGTGGATTAGTCTCAATAAAAATATGGAAAACTAAATCATCGTTTCCCATGTCTAGATGTATGCACATTTATTACTCCTTTTTATTCCTTTGAATGTAAATGTGTTGTTATTGACTACTCTAATGATTTAGAATTGTTGAATACTTCAATGGATGACTAAAATGAATGTATTAATTTTTTTTAAAAATTAGCAGATAGCATCAAATTGCATTAAACATATTTTTAGTTAATTTGAGGGAAGGTGAATAAGACTAGTTGACCAAATTTTAAAATAGAAAGGCACAAGTTCATGACCACAAGTTCCACATAGACTTATCCTAAAATAGGGTACTGGTCAAATCCAAACAAATAAATAGAGGTAGGTGTATAGATAGGTGTAATAAATGAATGGATAAGATGAATAGATAAAAACATATATAAATAGATATAAGAGAATCAAATGTATATGTTCATATATACATGTATAAACAAATAAAATACTTCATGAAATATCTCAACTTTATTTAAGATTGTGCGATTTATACATATATAAAAACATCACCATAAGAAAAGAAAAGAAAATAATGATGAGCTAAAGGGGCTCTATTATGAATGGTTCATAAGGCACAACACTTGCTGAAGGTTTTGCAAATGGGGTAACAACCCAAGCGGGCTTAACCTTGGAAAAAACTCCCTGGTTAAGCGCGCTTGAGCCGAAGCAGTACTGGGATGGGTGACCTCCCGGGACGGACCAGTGCTTCACCTCTGTGAGCATCACCTAGATGCAATGAGTGCTAAGTGGACCATTCGATGTCATGAGAGATGGGTTCTTGTTGAACCACTACTCATGAAACACGGGTCAATGAGTTTGACTCGAAACTACACGGTTGAATCCTGATAGCAATATCATAATTTGACACGCTGTGGAAAAATACCTCCTACTTATCAATTGATGAGCTAAAGGGGCTCTATTATGAATGGTTCATAAGGCACAACACTTGCTGAAGGTTTTGCAAATGGGGTAACAACCAAGCGGCTTAACCTTGGAAAAAACTCCCGGTTAAGCTTTGAGCTGGAGCAGAGATGGGTGACCTCCGGGACGGACCAGTGCTTCACCTCTGTGAGCATCACCTAGATGCAATGAGTGCTAAGTGGACCATTCGATATCATGAGAGATGGGTTCTTGTTGAACCACTACTCATGAAACATGGGTCAATGAGTTTGACTCGAAACTACATGGTTGAATCCTGATAGCAATATCATAATTTGACACGCTATGGAAAAATACCTCCTACTTATCAACATTAGGAATATGAAGAAAATTGAAGAGCATGAAGAAAGAAGAAAAAGGAATAGTGCGTCTATCAGACAGTTATTTGAGAACAACATAACTAGCACTTGCACCAGGGGGTGCAAGGGTTACACCAATAGAGAAATTTATAGATGTAAACATGGAAAAGAAGTGTAGTGTAAAAAATTTGCAAGGACCTCAATATCTAGTGCACTCATAGTTTTCAAATTTTTTTTTTGATAATCTACTATTTTTCCACATGTGCAGAACAAAGACCTTCATTTTCGATGAAAAACCTATGTTTAATAAAACTAAAAAAATAATAATAAAATCAAAACATATAAAAAATATATTCAATGGATAGCTCGTTCTTAGGACTATTTGATTCTAGAAGGGTTTATGAAGACTTCTCCATTTTCATCCTCAACCCGAGCTCCAAAGCATAAAAAATAGACTATTTTTGTGTCTTAGGAGGGGGATGAGGGGGCAAGGGGTTCGAGTGAACCCCTAGAGGTTTGCTCAAACTAGGGTTTAGCCAAACCATGGTTCAAGTGAACCTATTCAATGGGGTTCTCTTGAACCCCCTTTGCTATGCATTTGTTTTCTTTTTTGGCGGCCAAAATTTAAAGGGGTTCACTCAAACACTGGTCCAAGTGAGCCCCTAATGCATTCGGTCAAACCAGTAGGTTCGTACGAACCCCAAAAATCACTTTTTTTGCTTTGGGGTCATTTTTTGTGAGTTTTCCTTCCTCACTTGAATTGTAAACCAATATTTTGGCTTCAGCCACCTATTATATCTTGATTCAAGTTTTGGATGCCAACTATTTTGAGGTAGTTTAAAGTACTCAAATATTGTATGGGGAAGACATTAATCCTTCCGTGTAGATATTCACCCCTTTTCTTGCACCTACATAAACGCGTATTCTCTACTAGAATTTGCATGCATAAACACATATTCTCTAACATAATGAAAAACATCTTGTAAATTTTGCAAATCACATAATATGTAATACAAACATCTTGTAATTTTACAAATCACAATTAAACTTGTTGCAAATCTTTCACTTAATTTCCAATCTCCAAATATGTATTACACACATTTTTTATAAAATACAAACAAGATCCAACAACAAAAAAATGAATTTCGATATATACAAAAAAAGTTACGTGTTATACAGTCGCGCTATGTCTAAATTGTAATTGGTTTGACTTCGAAACTTTATTAAAGAAAAAATATTCAATAAAAAACTATCTAACCAAGTGGAAGCACTAGATATTAGAGTTAAAAATCTAAATTCGAAAGAATTAGAATTTTATCCTTTATGGAAAAAAAGTTATGTGTTATACGATGTGTCACTTTTTTTAAATATTGTTTTTTGAAAAAAACCAGTTTTCATGGGAGATGGAAAAAGAAGTGCAATCTGATTCCAAATGTGATAGGGCAAAAATACTTGTTCGAAAATGAGCAGCAAACAAAAGATTGCAAATAATAACTATAAACACCCTACATTTCAAGATTAGCCTAGTTGGATTCAAAACAAAACAAAAACAACAAATAGAGTGGATTCACCTTGTCTTGAATCGATCCTTTGGTTGGATCTTCGATCTTTGATGTTGTATGCTCCTTTGGTGGCAATAGATGCAAGCTATGAGATGAGATGAGGATGGCAAATGAGTGAAAATGGATGAAAGTATGAGAATTTGGCTAAGTATGACTCAAGAGAAAATTTTGCAAGAGTTTGGATAGCATAAAATTACCTCTCTTTAAAATGAGAGAAAAGAGGGGGTATTTATAGAGAATTTTGAATTCTCTAGGGAAATGGATGGTTGAGATTGAGCCACCAAAATCAAGATGTAGGGCTAAGATGAGTTGAGAACTCACAAGCCCTCACATCTTGACATGTGGCATGTGAAGTGGCTTGAAAAAGATGATGTGTAGATGAGTTAGAAGGAGAGTACATGACATGAAGGTACTTCATAGTACCTTGGGATTGGACAAGACTCATAAAGGAGGTCCTTGTCCCCATGTGGGTGAGAGGACATGTGAGAAATTAATTTTTTTTCAAATATCCACATGGGAATGAGAGAAGGAATTTAAAATTCCTTGAAATGCATTGGGGGATTAAAAGTGAATAAAAATTCACATGGGAAAGGGATGCCTTTTCCAAAAAGAAAAAACATTTAATAGGGTTGACTTATGACACATGACATGAAGATTAGGTTGACCTAATTAAGTGATTAAGGTTGTGCAAGTACTTGATTAGCAAAATTAATGACATATTAGAGGCAAGTGGGAAATTAGGAAAAGTTCACATGTGGCTTGATGTAACAAGTCAAAGATCACATGGGGAAAAGAAAAATGAATTTAATATTCCTTGGAAGGATAAAAGAAATTAAAAATTCCTTGAGAGGTTGATTAGGCTAGTTAATGAAGGATTAGAGGAAGGTTAGGTGGCTAAGAGAGATTAGAAGACAACTTGCAAAAGTTGGAGGATGCGACACATCCTAATCAATGATTAGGCATGTGCACACCCCTAATGATGAGATTAGGAGAATAATTAGGATTAGATAAAAATGGAGGATGTGACATGTGAGGAATTAAATAAATGCCATATTTATTTAATTCATTGATGAAAAGGGGAAGGTAATTAATTATTTAACTAAATACCTTAGGGATTAGAAGAACTTTAGAGGATATTAATTAAATAATAGAGATATTACTTAATTAATGCAAACAAGGGGATGCTTAGACGAAAGGGGATAAATTTGGATAAATTAAGTGTCCAAATTTAGGTGTCTACACCAAAAATTTTGAAAAAAATATTTTTAGAATCTACAGACAAAATGTGACGAGACTCTAATTTGCATCATCTTCAAATTCCTCACGGTTTAGCACTATAGGTGCCTGAATGTGAAGATTTAGTTAAAAATAATAATTCTAGTGTCTAGTTTGACAAAAAATTGTAAACCACTATTGTGGTATCACCCAGGTTGCCTCTTTCTTTGTTGTTGCTTGTACTTGTACTCCCACCACTTTCTTAAATACAAGACCAACATTCTACCTATGATCAAGGATATTATTATGGGCCAAATATACTTGATCCATGAAGAATCGAAGCTTATTCATGCCACTAATACTCAATCTAAACAAGATTAAGCAAATTGAAGTTAAACTAAACTTTCATCAAAGAAAAACATCATAAATTATGAAAATGTTTAAAATTTCTACTCTAACCCATTTGAAACTTATCCCATTTTGGGAGTGGTGTCACATTGATGAGGAATTATGACCCTTTCCCAATCCAAGGATTAACGAGCTTGTTTCAATCGATTTCATTAAAGAGAATCAATGAAATAGTTGTGAGATGTGAATGAAAACATGATTTCTGCTAAAATGAGCATGATGCAAAAGCTAATCTAACATGATTTATGCTAAAATGATTTAGATATGCAATTGATAAGCTATTCTAAATGAGATTTAAACTAAAAGGATTCAAACCCTGATTATCTAATTAGCTAAATGGATGCATTATGGAAGCCATTAATGGAAGCTAAAGCTATTTATGCAACTAATTTAAACTAAAATATGCTAAATGTGAGTTAAAAATGAGTGTGAGTGTGAGTGATTTCAACAACATAAGTTTTCTTTAAAAAAGATGGATCTATTTGTCTCCAAATAGTGAACTATTTCTATGAAAACAAATGAGAAATGAAGGGTTAAGATTGAGAAAGCTAATCAACGGTCAAGGATGGAGGAAATTAAAGGCATGGATCATGGATTCTCATCAATGAGTGAGAATGCAAGATGAGATTTAATCAAGGGTTCACATTGCTTCCAAACAAGCACACTTTTGACCTATACAAGTGGTCAAAAGTTAACTTGCACAAGAAGTCACAAGTTTGCTTGCATATGAAAGAAAGTGAGAATATTCTCTTTTTAAAATGATTGGAGGAGAGAGAACATTATTTGGAATATGGAATATTCTCATGAGTGAGGAAAAAGGATAATTTAGTTAATTCAAATCAAATTAAATTGTGCAAAACAGGGACAGAATATTCCTTTGGAATATTCCCTTGCAAGTGGGAGAATTTAGATTAATTAGATAATTGCTAATTAAACAACAGTTTAATCACGCAATTAAGGGATTTAGAAGAATAAAGTGATATTCATTAAATTAAATGATTTGATGAATGGGGAAAAGTGAAATGACATTTAATTAAATAACCTAGGGTTATTTAATTAAATAAGAAGACTTAGGGAATTAAATTAAATAGTTTGATTTATTTAATTTAATGAGACAAAATGTTAGTGTGAAAAGGGGGAATTAACTTGATTAAATGAATTAGGTTAATAGATGCAAATGATGCAATTAATTAAATAGCTAAGTTGATTTAATTAATTAAGCGAAAAGATGATGGGTTTCAAGAGGAAATGATGTTAGTATACTTAATTCGAGTGCATGATATCATTTAGGACATTTTTTAGTGTCTACATGTAGCCCCTCTTTGAAGCGAGGTACTTGTTGCTTCAGTTCAAAGACTAATGCCCTTTGGATTTAAAAAAATGTTGTTCAAATAAAATAAAAAAATTATTATTTTTTTCTGATTTTTTAGATGCCCCAGCAAAAGGAATAAGTTGATTCCCTACCCCCTCGAGAGAACAAGCAAATTTTTTGAATTTTGGGTTGGTTTCTCGAGAAAAGGTGAAATGCTGCCCCAAGGGGTCCAAAAGGCTCCATGATGCAAGAAATATGTAAAAATGCAAAAAAATGATGCAAAATAAGGTCCAAATTGACAAGATTGGTGAAAATGATGAAAAAACCTAGCTTCAAGGTTAAATTAGGACAAAAAACCTTAATTTTAAAGCATAAATAGGTGAGGAAGGGTCACTGTCAATTCATTTGTGCATTCACACCTTTGAGAATTCTTTCATTTTGAGCTCTAACCCTTTTGACAAAATGGTGCAATGAGTGCTACCACAACACATTTTTGACCGAGTTCGAGAGTACTAGAGGCTTCCAAGCATAGGACCATTGGTATGCGATTAGAAACCTAATTTGAAATTTTAATTTTGATGCATTTAATGCCTATTCGAATTTAAACTTTGGTAGTGTTGCTCTAGAGTGACACTATTTTTTGAATTAGCGATGCTGATTTGAATTTTAGTGACACATATGTGTATTGCGACGTAGTTTGCAATTTAGAATTAGGGTTAGAATTTCTAAATCATGACGTATATGTTTACAACAACACACTTTTTGATTTGAAAATTAGGGTTAGGGTTTCCAAAGTTTAAATCATGACAATTTAAATGCCTTGGGCGTCACAATTTGAAATTTGAATTATAGCGACACTATTGTCATTCTAGAGCTAAAAATTCCAAACTTAGCCATTTTTTTTTAAATTTTGATGTCGTGTGCTTTGTGGGTGCAAAAGGTTATTCAGCCTTTGATGTCCTATGAGAACTAGCCCATAGTTTTGGAGAGACTTGGTGATTTATCTGAGTTACGATAGGAGAACTTGGGGGAGATTGGCCTATTGTACATTGCATACATGACCATCATCCAAACACATTTGGTGATGATGACAACATTGTGTGAGCGATGGCACAAAGAAACCTCATCATTCCACCTTCCTACTAACTGGTGAGGCGACAGTGACACTAGAGGATGTGTGTCAGATATTGGGTTTATTGATACATGATGAGCATGTGATATACGATGTCAACGCTGATTGTGATGCTTGTCATGAGGTGATGGATATGGAGGACATTGTTCTAGTCACTTTGTAGATCGACCTCAAGATGTACAAAGGTCGAGTGCCCAATTTTAGATTGATAGTTGCAACTATTATCTTTGGCTTGGTTGCTCCAGATTGACAGAGGAGAGGGTTCATCCCAGGATGGGGCCTAGTGTGGCATAGGATGCTTTTCAGGAGGACACTGTTTGCATGGGGGCCAGTGATGTTGGCCTCATTGTATCATGATATGCATGATTTTGTATACTATGATGGTAGAGCGATTGGGATAGAAGTTACCTTACTACATATTTGGGCTTGGGAGCACATCGTCATGCTTCAACTAATCATTCAGATGGCTGATGTAGAGCCAAATGATCCTATTGTTTAGCAATATAGGGGTGCCATTACTTTACAACACATTGAGTAGCTTAGGCTTCCTTTTTGGCATAGGGTGCTTGATAATATGATAATTTTTAGATGGTGGACCTGGCTACAGATGTCGACATGGTTTGACAATGTGCAACAACTTTTCTTCACTAGATTGACTCGGTATATGTAGGGCTAGGAGCACACTATCATTGAGAGATATCTGCCAAATAGGGTGGCTAGACAACTTGGAGAGAGGAAGGATAGGCTAGATGATGCATATAGATCCATCTTTTCTAGGTCAACATGAGAGGTACCCACATGCGGACCCACGATTATAGCCTTTGAGGTGGTTGAAGGCTTTTGGTAGTTGGTTGCCCAACCATGGACATATGATCAGGGATATGAAGACACTCAAATGATTCATGAATATGATGCATGGTTCACACCCCCTCACTGATTGATAGATCCAATAGATGCTCCTTCATGAGGGAGACCAAGAAGGAGGGGTGCAGGCAGAGGTAGTGGAAGAGACAGAGGCAGAGGTAGAGGATAGGATAGTTAGGATGGGAAGATTTTAGGGGCACCACTAGTGGATCAACAACCTCCTATGTAATAATAGCCTCCATAGTAGCCACCACCACTAGGGCCAGATCCCTAACATTTACAGATTAAGCAGTTGGAGTAGCAACTTCAGACTATTACAAGTGAGAGCGATTAGGCCCATCAACAGATTTTGGTGATTACTACTAAGATAGATTAGGCAAGGCAATAGGTATAGGCTGTCACAATGAGAGACCATGAGCGTCAACTCAGATAGAATATCGAGATGTAGTTAGCACAAGAAGTCGGGCAATGTCAGCAACTTGAGATGATGGAAACTGCATCTCAGGGGAGGACAATGTTTGCGAGCTGATTATACAGAGAGGTTGTGACTGAGGCAGCCTACTACATGATGCATTATCACTGATATTTCCCCATGGTGCTTAGAAAATATCATTATTCCCAAAGGACCACGGCACATGCTAGAGCAGAGGATCAACTAGAGAGACAGGCTAGAGAGGGGAGCAACCATTAGGGCTAGCTTGATTGTACAAAAACATTTTGATTTATTGCTCGATTCTTTTATAGATATATATTCTTGGGCTTCTTTTTGGTAGCCTTGTGGGTATTGTATTTATGATCAATATACATACACTAATTCAGATATTGTACCATGACATTCATCATTTTTTGATATACATATGATATGGATTCGATATCATGGGACGTGTTCTTTATTTCATGCTTATGAATGTATGGTTGAATTTAATGTTAGATGATGCGACATGTTTATGTATGTATGCACTTCTTTTATTTATGCTTATGTGATATGCGATGATATGTGATGTAATGATATTGATGGATGCAATATTATATCCTTTTTCAATATCTTTTCATGACATGTTATGGGATGGGTGATATGATATGCAGATGTTATGCTATGATTATGTATGCAAATGTTATGGTCGCTCTTTTTTTGTATTTTCTATGCAATTTATTATGAGATGATGTATGCATATGAATGTGTGCATGGATAATGCAGATGTCCATGCTTTATGATATGATAATGCGATGTATGAGATGTGATGCAACAATTTAAGATGTTTAGAATAAAAAATCTATATTATTCATCACAACTTAAATGATAATGATGATGCGGGATGGATGCATTGATGATTTTTTTGTTGACTATCATGGTACCAGGTTAGCACAGAGAGAAGATAGAAGAAACAAGATGAATGACCATTGATTTTGATGATTGATTCAAAAGATCCAACAAGTCTATGATCCACCAAGAATTTATTGGAGATGGTGATGAGAAATACATGATGATGTTTTTCTCATATCTGGGGATTGGGATTTTTTGGCGTTCCTTATTGTTTGATATAATACATAGATATGATGCATTAAGGTATTGATAACCAAGATGACATTGTATCCAGTGTAGTAGAATTTGACTTTGCAAACAAATAGGATTAGTTCTTGCTCACATCTTGACATACAAAAACCTCATTAGAATGCAAATTAGAAGCTTAGAATATCTTGGACCAAAGCATTCACAATAGTCAACAATGTACTCCAAACAACCCTCCTATACACAACTAAGCAAGTATGTGCCAAGATTATTCTACAAGATCATCCACAAGCACAACAAACAAAAGATAATGATTGATTCCCCATTCCTTTCTCTCTAAATAATTTTGATAGACATCATCAAGAGGTCCTTAGAATGGGTCATTAAGATAAATCATAAGAAAAGATCAAAGACAATAGTTAGTGTTATCTATATCTCTTGCCAGTTTAATTTAGCTAAGGTGATTTGTGATACTACTGTCCATTGTAGGAAGGATACATCCTAGGACATGTTGATCAGGGGTTGTTTGATGTAGGATAATGATTAGCTTTATGATAAGCTATTGATATAAACTTCACTGATGCATTTACCTACAATTTAGAGTTTAAATTTTGACACTTGGGTTCTCACTTTATGACTTGCTATACTTGTTTTCTATTTGTTTTGCCAAAGGTTGAAGGTGATAATTGATTTATTATGGATGGAATATTATTACAGGTGAAAGCAAGATGGGATGGGTGGTTTTGGATTTTTTGTAAGATTTCAATGTTTTTGGTATTCTAAAAATGTTTTGAGGTTGTTTTTGGTCTTTTTGAGTTGTTTATGTGAATGTTTTGGGTTTGCAGTTATTTGAGGCTATTTAGGGTTTTATCTAAGATATTTATGGTTGTTTAGGTCTTTTGAATGTTTTCTAATGTTTAGGAGTTTTCAATTTTCAAATGTTTTTTGTGTTTTTTGATATATAAATGTTCAGGGGATTTTTGAGATTTTTAATGTTTAGGGATTTTTTGACATTTTGAATGTTTAAGGATTTTTTGAGAGTTTGACCAAGAACCTAACCTAAAAGACCTATCCTAGGGACCTCGGGGGCTACTCAAAGATAAGACTTTCCTACGTTATACACGCAGAGACTACATAGTTCGACCGACTCAACTTATTTACAAATGAGATATGAACAGTTGAGGGATGCTAGTTTATTATGATGGAATCCTAAAGGACTAACTTGTCTCGAGGGCACATCAATGATGACCTTGCCTATATTCAAGCTCAGAGACGACGTAGTTTGACAAGGTTTTGGTTTTCAATTTTTGATGTTTTGACCGTTTTAGGGTTTTTGATGTGTTTTGGATGTTTTGGATTTTGGCTTTACAATTTTTTGAATGTTTTTGGATTTTAACTCTATAAGATTTTGTAAATGTTTTTAGATTTTATCTTAACGTTTTATGATTTTTTTGGGATTTTCAATGAGATTTCCGATAACCTTAAGATATACAAGAACCCAATATGATCTAGAATGATTTTCCCCCAGCGTGACACAATAGACTACCTCAATATAGACAAGAAAAGATGACCTTTAGAATATACCAAGTAGTACTAAATGAGATATGATACTTCTCATTATCAAGCTATGATAGAGACACAGATGGGTGATGGATTAAATAGGTTAAATGAGGCGATAGACAAATGGTGATGTAGAGAAGGATAAGATAAAGAGCCAAAGAATAGATAGAGGTTCTTTATTTATGCGAGGCACTTGTTTGTCAGGTTTTCACCAAGGTACTTGCCCAAAGCGCCACTAAAGAGGTTTTCACTAGAGGATTATTTTTTTCTTTAGTGTTTTCAATCATTTTTCTTATGTTTTTTGGATTTTTTGGATTTTTTTATTTTTTTGTATTTTTTATATTTCACACCCTTCAAGACTAGGCAAATTTTTTTTTAAGATGCAAGTTGTTGGTTGGTTCCTACAAGGATTCTCCTTTAGGTGTTGAAAATTGATATGCTCTTGATCCATAGCTTGTTGTGTTGAAAAAGGGACCCAACTAGTTAGGATCAAACTTTCCTTTACTGTCTTCATCTGAGAGATTCTTCTGATTTTGCTTTAGGACAGGATCCCCTACCTAGAAAGACTGACATTTGATCTTCTTGTTATAGCTCTGTTTCAGTCAGTTTTGATATACTTGCAAGTGATTGAGGGCATTAAGACGATGCTCATCTAGGAATTCTAGCTCATTTAGTCAAGATATTTTGTATTCTTCATTGGTGATCAGGTTCTATAGTGACACTCACAATGATGGGAGCTCAACCTAAATAGGCAAGATGGCTTCTAATCCATAGACTAGGGAGAAAGAGGTTGCACCTGTTGGCATGAAGATACTAGTTTGATAATCCCAAAGAGCAGGATTTAACTGTAGATTCCAGTCACAACAACTTCATTGACCATGTTCTTTAGGATTTTCCTAATGGTCTTGTTTGTAGCCTTAGCTTGGCTGTTGCCTTGTGGATAATACAGGGTAGAGAATCGATGTTGGATGTTGAATCTTTGGCATAGCTCTTTCACATATTGATTTTTGAAGGGCGTTCCATTGTCTGAGATAAGGGTTTGTGGAACACCATAATGGTAGATTAGGTAATTTAGGATAAACTTGGCAATTTGCTTCCCCATTATGTAGGTCATAGGAATGGCTTTGACCTACTTGGTAAAGTACTTAGTGACTGTTATGATAAAATTGTGGCCATTGGATGAGGTTGGAGTGATTTTTCCAATATGAGGTCAAGTTCCCACTACAAAAAAGGTTAGGGCACTGTGATCATTGGTTGCAATTCCTGAGCCAGAGCATGAATCATATCTCCATCTTGTTGAAATTGGACACATTTCTGCACACACTAATGAGCTTCTCTTTGCATGGTTGGCCAATAGTACCCCATCCTCAATAGTTTCTACTAGCTAAAGTCATACTGCTAGAATGGGAACCACATATGCCATTGTGTACTTTTCTTAAAGCGGTCAAGGCTTCCTCTTGGTTAAGACATCATAGTAATGTCCCTTCGATGCTTCAACAGTAAAGGGTATCACCTAGTATCATGAATCAAGATGCCTTTTTGACAAAGGTCTTCTTAAGGTTAGAGGTGATATCAAATGGGAGGGTTCCTCTACTTAGGTAGGTGAATATTTCATGATACCATGGGGATCCAGGACCAACAATGACACACAAATTCAGATTTAGGGATTTTGAAAGTCATTATGAGAAGTTGTTCTACCAAGAATTTATAGTGAAGGACGTTGTTTGACATGTCTAACAGTGATTTGATTGTTTTCATGGCATTTGCTACTCTATTGTTCATGTGAGGAATTTTTTCAAAATTTATGTCAATGAAAAGATCCTTGAGACTTTCCACCATTTTTTGTAAGGAGTCAGCTTGTCATCCTTAGTTTCATAGTCATCATTGACTTGGTTGATAACCAGCTATGAGTCTCCATAGACTTTCATCCCTTGTATCTAACATTGAACTACTATCCCTAGACCTATGATTAGGGCTTCATACTCACCAATGTTGTTAGTACAGGGGAATGATAGCCTGTATGACTTTGGAATGCAATCATCTTGGGGGGTGATGAAAAAATTACCTGCTCTTGATCCATGTTGGGTGATTGATCCATCAAAGTACATTTTCCACCGAGCTATGAGATTGATAAGGAACATTGATTCATCAGGGAACTTAGATATCAGAGGGTTCTCAACATAGATAGGTTCCTCTACTAGTTGGTATGTGATCACTTATCCTTTTATTACCTTGTGCTCCACATACTCTATGTCAAGTTTGGTTAAGATCATTACCCATTTGGCCATTCACATAGTGAGATTTGCTTTGGATAGTAGGTATTTTAGTGGGTGGGCCGATCTTTGCAATAAGTTTAATTTGATGTGACAACATGTAGTGTTTGAATTTTTGTGAAGAAAAAACTACTGATAAACATGCTTTCTCAATGGGTGAATGGTTCATTTCATAGCCCACTAAGCTCCTATTGATGTAATAAATAACCCTTTCCTTTTCATCTTTGTCATGTGCTAAAAGAGCTTTTAGTTTGGCTGATGTTGTTGAGATATATAGGATCAAAGGTTTGTTTCGTATCAATGACATGAGCACTAGAGGTGTTAATAGACAGTCTTTGATTTACTAGAAAGCATTATCACACTTCTCATCCCACTTATAAGTTATCCCTTTATTAAGAAGATGTGAAAAGCCTGGGTGAATTTTATTTGATAGTTGTGCTATGAACCTTTTGATGGACTGCAATCTTCCATGTTATCCTCTCATCTGCTTCAATGTTTTCAGTGGTTCCATGTCGAGGATGGATTTTACCTTTGTTGGATCAATTTCTATCCCACTTTGCAAGATGATGTAGCCAAGAAGTTTCCCTAATGTGACCCCATAGACACAATTTTTTGGATTCAACCATACCTTATACTCTTCAAGCTTATCAAAGATGGGTCTTAAAACTTGTGTGTGTTTGTTTCTTTTCTTTTTGTATAGGCATGAATTTTCACCCCTTACAAAAATTTACCTTTTGCACATCCTCACCTTAGAAAACCAAATCCGAAGATGAAATTCCACATCAGCAAGCTACCTTCGTTCTACTTGGCATGAATTCATCTTTTGCCTTGGTAGAAGAATATTTTTCAGGGATTCCCACACAACACATAGACATCTATGTTGCACACTTATGTCCCTGGCAGATTCCTACATCTAAAGCTTGTAGAGGCATTACACTTCCCTTTGGGGTCGATTTGTAATGTCCTCTTCAACCAACCGACCCCAAAAGTGGTAGATTCTCTCCTTGCTCCTTCAAATTCTTCCATTCTTTATGCAACTCAATCCCTTTTGGGAATATAGAAGCATTCAATTCATCTCTTTATCACTTCTTGCAATCTCTTCAATTCCATCACTTCAAGCAGTACTTTGGCACTTCATAGCAACAAAAACAACACTCCATCAACTCTGTCAAGAAAGTGTGGAACAAACCATTGCAGCGTGGGCTTGAGGTTTTCCAACACCTCCCTTTATCACAGTTGAGGCTGTGGTGATTGTTCAAGCCTTATTTCTCCATCATTGGCTAGTGAGCTCTTGGTGGAGGTGGTAACGTTTTGCTTCTCTCCTTTACGATTTGGTTGAGTAGCTATATACTATTTTGTAGTGTTATTTATGTACTTTCTTTCTTTACTTATTTATCATACATCTCTCTATCGTTGCTATCTTGGTTTTCCGTGGAGGTGGAAACACCGAAATGCGGTTTTGACTGAGGTACAACCCCCAACAATTTTTCCTCTTTCTTGTGTGTAGGTGGGCGTGCATTTGGAGCTAGCTGGTGAACGAACATCTTTGTGAGATTATCTTTGTCACCAGTCGCCTTCATATATTTACTTTTGTGAACCCCAATCCTATACCTACACAAACACAACAACCAGACACATTAGTAGATTCAAATGCAAGTCAAGATCAAAGTTTCACATAAAATCCATTAGCAATGCTCAAAATAGGAATAAAAGTAATAACACAATGAAAAAGCAAGGAAATAGATTGAATTCTATTGAAAACATGCAAACTTTTGATCTTATGGGGGAATTGGTTCCAATTTGATGTGGGAATTGGCCCTTTCCCAACTCCTATGCAAGATTTGGTGATTTGGTGATGATTGATCCACTTGGTGATTGCTTCAAATGACCTCCATGATTGAAAACCTACAATGACCTAGCTAAGACTTGATGAAATTGATAAAATGCTAATGCTCTAAGATGAAAATGAAATATAGTAAGTTTACTCAAGTTGTGGATGATCAAAATGAAGGATAACCTCTCTATGTATAGAAGAAATTGAAGAGATAAAAGGAAAAAGGGATGAATGTGGGATAAAAACCCAACCAATAAGAAGAAGCCACTTGTCATCATTTGAATGGACAAAGGTGGAGCACATTTTGGCCAATGTGCAATTGAATGTAATTAGGTGGAATTTGAAAATAGTGAAGTGACATGTTGGAGGGAGAGACAAATGGAGTTATGTCCACTTGGCTCAATGCAAAAGGACTTGTAAGATGAAATTAATGCCTTGTTGGAAGGACACATCCCTTTGGAGGGATATTTCAAATTTGGAAGAATATTCCTCAAAGATGCCATGTTGAGAGAAAATAGAGTTTTAATAAATCAATTAAATTGATTTATTTGTGCAAGTGGGAAAAGCTAGAGGATGTGAGATGATTTAAGATTAGATCAATCATGATTTGATTAATTTAAGAGGAGATTAGGTGATTTGACCTATTTGATTTAGATTTATGGATTAAAATAAATCAAAAGGAGAGGAAAATGATTTGGTTAAATAAATATTTTGATTTATTTAACCAAAGGTGATGATGTTAGATTAAATTGAATAAATGCTTGATTTATTTAATTTAATAGAAGCACTTTAGAGATTTAATTAAATAAAATGAATTATTTAATTAAAACAAAGATAAGGGAATTAATTAATTAAAATGATTTATTTAATTAATGAGGAATAATGACTTAACTAGATAAAATTGATTTATTTAATTAAGAGAGGAAAATTGATGAATTTAATCAAATAAGGGTTATTTGATTAAATGGTTAGAAAGGAGGATGATTCAGGATGAAGCTTTGTTAGTTAAATCAATATCAAGTGTGTAATGTCAATCAGTACATTTTACGTGTCTACAACTTTATCATATTTGTTTGTATCTTTCCTACTTCATAGTTCTATTTTGTTCCCTAAGAAGTGACTAGATAGGTCATTAGCTTGTTTTCTAGCAGTTCATACTCTATTTTTGGTCCTCTGGTTGTATAGACACCAACGCACTTGAGAGATGCCAACATGTTGTGTTGTCGTCTAGGAGCCATGCTTTCATCCTTGGGTAGATAGCTACCTGAGGTATAGTGTTGAACCCAAAAACTAGCTCACCTAGCCCCAATTTAGATTTTGGATCTGAAGAGTGGTTACAGGGCCTTATAGTCCTCATCATTCTCATCTTTCATTTGAAACATCCCTTTAGAGTGAGGTAAGTTAGGGTAGCCTTCCGCTCTTGGATCTCTGTGACCTAGAGCCTTGATGTAGTTGGTCCCCCTCTCTTACACTTTGATTTTGCTAAAATATCATCTACATAATCTTCAACTATTTTGTGGATCATGTAATGAAAGATGAGAGTCATTACTATTTGATAGGTTGCCCTTGCATTCTTGAACCCAAATGGAATCACTTTCCAACAATAGGTTCCCCATGGACAATTGAATGTACTTTTGTGTTGATCCTCTTTGGCGATCATGATCTAATTATAGCCTAAAAAATCATCCATGAGTGATAGCATTTCATGCCCAGTTGTTAAGTCCAGGATGGGGTCGATGTTAGGAAGAAAGAAATCATCCTTTGGGTAGCTTTATTTGAGTCTCTGAAATCGGTGTAGATTCTAATGCCCCTAGTGGGTTTTGAGATTGGTACTAGGTTTGAAACCCACTTAGGATAATCTATCGGTTGAATGAATCCAACATCAAGAATCTTTTGTATCTCTACTTTCACCAAGAGTGCTATCTAAGGGTGCATCTTCCTTAATTTTTCCTTTACTGGCTTGGCTTTAGGATAGACTTCTAAGTGCTACACAACTACTTCTAGATCCAACCTTGGCATATCTATGTATGACCATACAAAGTTATCTCTTCAATCTTTTAGGAATGTTGCTAGGTTCTTATGTTCTTCATCCAACAAGGATTCAACATAGAAAGTGATCTTAGGTGCTTCTTTTGTACCCATATTGACTAGAGTGGCTTTTCTGTTAGTACTGCTAACTTCTCTAGATGCATTATGTTGAGGGGGAGATTCAATCCCTCATCCTTGGACACCTTAGAGAGGTTTTCACCCTTGGATACATCCTTATTTTTTACTATTTTAGGATTAGAAAGTGCCACAATGTGGTTTTAACTCAAATATTTGCATGTTAATTGCATTTCATCAATTTTGTGACTGAAGGATTCAATCGTCTCCTCATAGTATGCTATTGTGTCTAGCTCTATGTCAGAACCTGCTTTGTGATCTACCCATGGTAAGTTGTCACAAATTCCTATGAATTTTGAGATTGCTTCATCATTTTTGAATAAGTCAAGAATCGGTGGTCCTTGTTGGTCCATGTCAATTAGTTGTGGGTAGACCAGGCATATTTTAGTTGGTTGATTTCTTGGACCAAAGGATGTTATGGATATCATGAAGAGGGAGTTGTTTTCAAATAGGTCAACAACATTAAGGGGGAAGTCATCTAAGGTGGTATCACATGATGGAGGTAACCAAGAGGAAGCCTCAACTCATTTAGAAAAAGTACCTTTGTCAATAAGGGTAACCTTGCTAGTAGCACAACCTACGCCTAGATTCTTTAGTCATTGCTCTAGAATAATGTGTTCCAACAAACCATTATCATTCTGTCCTAGCTTCTCATTCTTGTTATAACCCATTCCCTTCATCAGCTACAATCCTTTGTTATTATTGTCCATGGGAAGAGTGGAGATAGGTCATTCATCTTGATAGAGGAGTTTAGAGACATCTTCCTCATTGACATCTTCTTGGTTCAAATCCCCCCACTTGGTGAAGGTAGTGACTGCCATCTTGATTGTCTTGATCTCTTTATTTCTAGATGTGGGCTTCCCATGAGATTGAGGATAAATAGGTAGCTATCCTAAGACAAAGGTGTTCTTCATTAGCTTATAGTTCCCACAAACATCATCCTGTATCACAACTTTGATATCAAGAATGTTCTACATAATGGGTGTTTTCATTTCTGAGGTAGATGCAAAGGATGATGAGTCAACAAATGAGGTAGAAGTTGTGGTCCCTTCATAATTCTTCAGTATTTGGGGTATCTTATAGAACTTGGCCTCAAGATTATTGAAATAGTAAAAACGCTCAAGATCTCTATGGATGGTAATCCTTATGCCCTCAAACGAAAACTTTACACATTGATGATAGGTCGAGGCTACAAATTTTAGAGCATGGATCCATGGTTGGCCAAGTAGGATGTTATAGGGAAGATCAAGGTCTAACACTTCCCATGTAGTTTCTGCAATGATAGGTCCCACTTGGATGGGTAATGCAATGATTCCTTGTGATACTCGTTCTTGGTCATCATATGCTCTGATGGTGGTACTCTTTTCTTTCTCAATAGTATCCTTTGAATAGCCTAGATTTTTGATCAACTGAAGAGTACAAATGTTCAGACCAACACCTCCATCTACTAAGACTCTTTTGACCTTATTTTTATGAATGATAACCTCAAGGTGTAAAGCACAGTTATGAGATGGTTGTGATGGTAGGTCTTGTTCTGAGAAGGTGAGAAGATGATTAGTGATATTCCCTACCATAGCTTGAAACTAATCTGTATCAATATCCTCTAGAATAGATGACTCTAACAAAGATTTCTCTAAGATTTCCCTATGAGCGAGGGATAGCCTTAGTAGTTCCAAGATTGAAATTTGTGTAGGGGTCTTCTTAAGCTGATCTAAGAGATTATACTTGCTAGGATTTGATGTTGGTAAACTAGGTTGTTCCCTAGATTGAGATGGGACTCCTTGGACGGTAATGATTCCATGTCATGTGGTAACTCCACACTCCACACTAGGTCCTTTGATGGTGAAGACAATGATGATGTTATTATAGGAAGCAAACACGTTGGAATAGGTATGTTGCATGTTTGTGTAATCCTTAGCTTTTCAGGTATTGTTTGCTTTGTTATGATCTGGCATAGGGTTCTTATATATCTTAAGATCTTGATTCCTAGTTGATACGTCAATAGATATGGTGTCGTTCTCTATGAGGTCTTGGATAATGTTTTTGAGCTGCATGTATTTTGTCATTTTATGTCCTATGATTTTATGAAAGTCACATAGATCATTTTCGTTGTACTAGGATGGTTTATCTTGGGTTTCTTGGTAGTTTTCAAAGTTGGGAAGTGCTATTAGATTTGAATCTACCAACTTCTTCATGATGGATTCTATGGGTTTAGATAAATTTGTGTACTTACATTTAGGATAGTTGTTCTTGTTAGTGGTTTGCCTTCATTGCATTTTGGTTTTATTGATTTGATTGTTCTAAGGAAGTGTTGTTTGTTACATAGTTGAATGTTAGAAACTTGATTTTTTTTTGGTGTAGGAGAACTTAAGACAACCTTAGCATCTACCACACCATCATTTGTTGCGTCCTTGTTCTTATCCCAGACACGAGGCTTGTCATTTGAACTAGTTGATGGGCGATTTTCTTTGTAAGCTTGAGTATTTCCCTATGAGAAAAGAGCTCTCTCGATGTTAAGGGCTCTAGGGACAAGCTCATCATAAGATGTGAGGAACTTCATTTTCAAGTGGAAGGATAGATCTAGGTCTAGATTTGCTATAGTGATTCCCACATGTTGTTCATTTGGAAAAGGCCACTTGCTCTTACTAGATTTTTGTCTCCATTGTTGTAATACATTAGTGAAATATTCTCCTTTGTTTTGTCTAAGAGTGTACAATTCATCTAGACTTATGTCTATGACAAGAGTAGAGGAGAATTGATCGATGAATTTATTAGTAATTTCTTGGAAAGTTTTGATATTGAGAGGTAGATGAGAAAACCAATCCATGGTAGGACTTGTTAAACTTTGAGGGAAGAGGCACATTAAATAAGAATCATTGTAAGCCACCTCCATAGACATGACGTTAAATTCTTTGACATGGTTCACATGACTTCCTCTCCCTTTGTATTTATCAAATTTGGGGATTTAAAAGACGGGAGGGAATGGTACCATTGCTATGTTTCAATCAAATGGGTAAGGACATAAATTTTTCATATGTGGCTTCTTTTTCTTGCCTATTCAAAGGTTCTGAATCTCTTGGGATAGCACCTTAAATTGTGATGCTAGATCATCTTGTGGGTTTGGTGGAGGAGCATATGCTGGGATAACAGATGAGTTGTAGGAAGAATTTTCATATGATAAGGTATTATATGGGGTGTATGGTGGCATGAGATTCTATGAAGGTGATTATGGTGTTGATGTATATGTTCCAAGGACGTTTGTATTGTCCATGTTCTGTTGAGGATTATAGTAGGAATTTGGTTGTTGTTGTTGTTGCTAGGCATACTGCTAAGCTAGTTAGGCTTGTTATTATTGTTGTGCCACTAAGGCTACTCGTTGAGATTGATGTTGTTGTTGTGCCACTAGGGCTTGTTGTTGGGCCTAATGTTGTTGTTGTGATGCTAAAGGCTAA
Organism: Sequoia sempervirens; assembly: GCA_007258455.2. Lineage (NCBI taxonomy): Eukaryota > Viridiplantae > Streptophyta > Pinopsida > Cupressales > Cupressaceae > Sequoia > Sequoia sempervirens. The sequence continues at coordinate 4,991 of VDFB02325244.1, read as the reverse complement.
TTGATGAGCTTGATGTTGTTGTTGTGATGCTAAAGGTTGCTTGATGAGCTTGATGTTGTTGTTGTGCTAATGCTAGTTTTTGTGTTGCTAAGGCAAATTGTTGTTGTTGTTGAATGACTTGCTCATAAGCTTGTTGTGCTTGTTGTAAAGCCAAGGAATGTGCTTGCAATGTAGGATCAGTTGGTTTTTTGGAAAACTATGATGGATTGTGGGTGTTGATGTTTTGATCAGGTAGTGGATTGTTGATGAGAGGTTGGTGGTTCCCTTAGTTTAACATTCCTTGTAGGATAGTGGATTGAGGTGGAGGAATGTAAGTTTGAGGTCCCAATTGATTTGGAATGGTAAAGGGGACCATGGGAAATGATGAGGATGTTTTCATTAGATTTTGCGATGGTAATGACATACTAGGACATTGAGTCCATTGATTGAAAAGGTTCCCTTGTCCTATGTCTTGAGGATTTCCTTGTGTTAAAGATGTAAACAAGGCATTACCTGGGTTGATGGGATTCGTGACCAAGGTATTTTTTTGATATGGGTTGATAATGGATGGCATGGAGGTGTTTTCTGAAACCAATGGTATGGATGAGTTGGTGGGAGGATTGGGTAAAGATGTCCCTATCTGCATTAAGGGTTGACTCCGTGGTATGGTATTGACATGCCCTTGTGTGTTGTTTTGAGACACTTAGTCCACACTACTTTATATAATGGTGGGCACACCTGTGGTACTCATGGGTATGGATGAAGAGGGATGTCCTTGATATGTGGAGGTTGTTGTGGAGTAATGAAATTTGAGGGGTTTATATGGTTGTTTGGGATCTTCAGGAATAGGAGGAGCACCAAAGGTAGGTTTCCAAGTGGTTGTTTGGGATGGAGGATGGGTATCAAGGGTACCCACAAGTGTGTTGCTTTCAAATGGAAGGGTTAGACCAGATTCTTTGACAAGGATAGTTGCAAGAATGGGAGTGGATGTTTGATTTAGTCCTAGTGATGGAGTTGTGAAGCCTTGTGTCAAATTTTGTGCAACAAATGATGGGGAAATTGGAGCTATACTTCCCAAGGCTTGATGTTCCATAATTTCCACCATAGTAAGTTTAAAAGGATTGCTCGTGATATCTTCTATCTCATATGGTCCTGACAAAGATGATGGTTTTTGTGATGGGGTAACTTGAATTCTTAGATCAAATTCTAGAGGATTTGGATCACTTGAGGAAAATGTCACTTTGGTTTTCTCCATGATTCTCTTGTGTTGTGATCTAGTCTTTACCATAAATTTTGTGTCACCTTTGGGAGAGTTGTGTTGATATTTGTAATGTTTGAACTCTCTAATTGACTCAAATTTAGCTAAAAGAGATGCTCTAAGTCTTTTTGGAGCAATGATGATAATGGGGGATGGAAAGGTGGGTGATGCAAAAAATTGATCTTTATAAACATTTTGGGACAACACTTTTGACTCAAGTTTGATGTTAGGATAAAGGATGTTTACAAATTTGGAAATCTTTAGGGTAGACTCATGACCTTCAAGATACAGTAGTTCAAATATGATAACTAACTCAACGAAATGCATGGAAAAGGATACATTTCTCATACAAAGTAGCTAAGTTATGGTTTGGGTTGATGGATGTTCAAGTCAAAAAGTGTTGGTGTATTCAAAAGTTTTGCAAAGTTAGGTGAAGTGAAGGATGAAATTTGACGAAGGGGTGGATGAAGTGTTTGACCCAATGTTGACTTAAAGTGAATCTTTGTTTGATAAGACCAAGGTAGTGAGAAACATGCTAGACCTATAAAGTTTTCAAATCCTAAACACCCAATGTTATAGATAGGTTGATTATCATGAAAAAGACCTGGGTTTTGGATCATAAAGAACATATTTATGTTTGGATGTTTCCTTATTGCACATTCATAAAATTTTATTAACAACCTGTTTATGTTTTGGTAAAGTGCCAAAATGTGGTTTTTGATTGATTTTTCACTATGATGCCTAAGTTTGAGGTGACGACCTATAGAACCTCTCTTGGGAATTTTTATTTTCTGGGAGATCATTTAGAGAAGTCTAAGTTTATGGAAGAAAAGAGGATATTTATTGCCACATAGGTGGTGGTAATATGGGTCTTCTAGCCTCAATATCGGTTTGTTCCTCTTCTTCATCTAAGATTTTGTGGGGTTTCTCCAATAAGCAAGTGTTCCTTTTGTGTCAAAAGTGAAGCTTTTCAAACTACTAATGATATTGGTTTTTTCACCTTCAATAAGTTCTGTAGACATCTAAATTTAATCACTCCCATATGATTAAATTTACTCCCTTTTCATCTATCATATTAAATATTAATTTATTAAATTAATATTACACCTTTTGTCTCATATCTGTAAAGCATTTAATTTAATAATTAAATGCCTTATCTTTCACCTTCTTCCTCTCTAAATTAAATAAATACACCAATTTATTTAATTTAGCCTTTTTTTCCCCTTTTGATTTAAAATCAATTTAAAATTCTTCATTCTCTCTCTCCTTGTCACATCCTCCATGATTTTGCTCTAATCTGAATTAATTTAATTAATTCATGATTATGATGTGTCCTCTTAATCAAAGATTAATGTCACATCCTCCTACATTTGCCACTTGCCTCTAATCATCTACACTATTCTAATCAAATATTTGCACAACCTTAACCAAGGTCCAGCCATATTTAGCACCATTTTTAGTCAACCTTTGCACTTATCTCTTTTAGCATTGACTTTTCCCATGTGAATTTTTAATTCACATTTATTTATCCTAGATTCCCCTCTTTTATATGTGAATTTTTAATTCACATTCTATCTTTCCAAGGCTTCTAGAACCTTGGACTTGTCACATCATCCACATGTGACCAAGTCCCACTTTTAGCCACCCTTTATCCTTTTAGACTCTTCTAAGAATGTGAATTTTAATTCACATTTATTTCTCCAACCACCTCTCCTTTTCCCATGGAGATTTTTGAGGAATTCCAAAATTCCTCAAATGTCCCTTTCACTCTCACTTGGGGACAAGAAATTCCTTTTTGAGGAAATCTTCTCACTCCCCAAGGTACTCGTCCTTCCTCCACCTGATGTACCTTTTGGACACCTCACTTACACCTCATCTCCTCTTAGCCACTTCACCATCCACATGTCAAGATGTGAGGGCTTGTGAATTCTCAACCCACCATAGCCCTTCATCTTGATCTTGTTGGATGAATCTCAACCATTGAATTCTCTAGAGAATTCAATTTCTTCTATAAATACCCCCTCCTCAAGGGCATTTTTAACACTTTCATTTGGAGCAACCTTATGCTGTCAATTTGCATTCTCAAGCATTCACTATCATTTAGCCATCCACTTTGATCATCTTGCATATTCAATCTTGCATCTAGCTACATCAAAAGTCATCTAAGGAGCACACAAATTCATCTAAATCAAGGGCCAACCAAGGAGTCTTCAACAACAAGGAAGGTATAATCATTTGCATTTTATTTCATCTATTTTCCTTGTTTTATCACTTTTTAGGCTAATCATTGAAGTGTTCTTAGTGTTTTATCATTTGCATTTTAAGATATTTTGCACATTAAAATAGGGTAAAATTCCAAGGTACACAAGTTCAAAGTTTGGTTGAATAATAGCAGGTGTAAGATCAAGTTGTTCAATGGGAGCAATTAGTCTACAAATAGTCATGTGGGGTTAAATTTGTCATGTTTATCTTTCTTAAGTGAGTTTATTTTACCACAAACACTTGTCTTGATTATGTTTTCAAACTAAATATTTATGTCAAAAACATCATAACTTTCACAATGTCCATTTTGTGAAAATCATGAGATTGAAGCCATAATTACCTATGTTGTATTTGGAAATATGGATTGAGATATAAGTCAAGATATTTAGAAATCTCTAAGGATAGAAATCCTTAGGAAAAGCAGTAATATCAAGGTTATTTCAAAAGGTATCCATATTTAGGCCAAAGTGTGGAATTTTGAGGAAGATAGTGAATGTTTATTTTGTAGCATTTTGGAACCAAGAAATGTATTCAATTGACTCACAATCATTTACCACCTAGGTTTAAAATGGCCATACATGTTGAATCCCCACTCGGATTTCTCCAAACACTTTAGAAGACAATGCAAATAGTTAGAGATTTTGTGACACTAACTCCCCTCCACGACACACACTTCTCAGGACCACCAAATATCAAAACCCTTAAGATCCTAAGGATTTTTCTATTTCAATAATGAATAGTACAAATGTGGGGTGGCTTCAAAATGACCATTCTTGCACCAACAAGCATTTAAGGATTTTTGGAAACTAAACAATGGTTCTTAGTAACAAACTGAGAACACCCAACTGTACATGCACCCGCTTTTCCAATTAATGCTCTTATTACCATTCCTATTCTACTTAAGGAATGGTACTAGGTGCAATATGTTATATAGTCTAGGATAGAAGGTACTTTCTCATGATTTCCCAACCTTTAATATAGCCTGTCGGTAAATGTGCTTGCAAGAACTTGCATATGAGTTTCCCGTTGCAGGGGAAATATCAAATAGTAAGTCCTCTCTTAAGGCTGACACAAAGCATAAAAGTGTACTTAGGTATTTCTCTTCACCCAAGATCAAGTGAATCTCAAGGGGATTGTATACATACTATAAGTGCACACAAACAACGAAGTGCATTTGAAGTGTTTCTCTTCACCCAAGATCACACAAAGTACAAGGGGATTGGATAGGCACTACAAATGTGTCATAACAAAGAAAACACTCATTCATTTTACACTCTAAAGCTAAAATGAATTCATTTTATGCCCCAAATGAAATTTTAAGTTGTCTTGTTCAATTTTAAACCCAAAAGACAATGAAGAAATGAGAGTTCAATTTTAGTCTCGTTTGAACATTCATTTTAAACCCTAATGAAATTTAGTGAGGTCCTAAAGCATAAAGTAAAAAACATAAGAAATTAGGTTATAATTGCCCCAAAGTGTCAAACACTTGTTA
>VDFB02325243.1:98594-146395 GCA_007258455.2 Sequoia sempervirens | reverse complement strand
TGCTAAATATAACACTTACTATAAATAGCATACTGCTAAAAATAGTGACTTCAAATGCATTTTAACCACATTCTGAGTAGTCGTCGTAACTTACTTAAAATAGTAAGTCCGGAAAAGTTACTTGATGCAGTTGCATGTCATACCCTTGCGAAGATCTCTGAAAACCCAGAAGGAATCCATAAACCAAACTGCAAAACTCCAACATGCAAACCCATGAATCCACAAAAGAAACCTCCAAGTAGCTGAAAACCCTAATTCTACATCTGACTAGCCTACGAGCATCTGGGGATAGGCTAACAGTCACTAGAAAGCGTAGTGCTAAAAATGGGGACATTACAAAGACCCTATCCTATTAAAGCTACAAATGGTAGCATTTGAGCCTCCGACCCCTAGATAAAGGCTCTACATCCTTGCAGAAACCATTAATCTAGTTTTAACATCCATAACCAAATTCCCACTTAAAGTACTCACAATGTTTAATCAAGTGGGCAACTATCTGCATGAGAAATGTGTTTGCACTTTTCTTCCCAAGGAAATCTAGAGCTTACAACCTTATCGTATGCCATTGCTCTTTACAACAATCCATGATCATCCAAATGTGCCCTAACAAAAGATCTTTTCAGGATATAAGGCCAATGAACAAATTGCTAATTTTGGCCTCATTCATGTTCAAAAGATCCTCACAGGTGAACATTTCCAGTGTACGTAACGTCGTAATCAAAGGTTTCTTCAATCACACATCCAACACATAACGGATCAGACATGCAAACATTTGTCTTGTTTTGACTGCTACATTTTGATAAAGCTCTAGCCATCCCTAAAAGTTGAGTCTACGAGAATCTTATTTCCAAAGCACCTAAATCACTTTTGTGGCATAGGAAATTATAACAATATACACAATCAACCAGACTGAAAATATATTCATAAATAGAAATTGAACAACTCACAAATAGGAATGAGATCTTGGCATTTATATTCACAAATTATGCAATGTGCAATTTTCTAGAAACAAATAACAATATAACAAGGGAGAATGACCAAGAACAATGCAAATAGGAAGAATAATGAAGAGAGATAGCTCAAAAAGTGTCCAGTTGTAAACATATAGTCAAGACAAGGAGGCATTTTAGTTGGACAAACATCCATCACCTGTATGTACCAACCACAAGCACAGACCATGACTAACTTTCCTAGTTGTCATATCCTACTATGTGTCCATATTATAATGACAATTAGTAATTACTCTTTTTCCTTCCATCTTTCACATCTTGTTGTTGAGATTGTATCCTCTCCAACAAAGTCTGATTTTCTGTATGTAATTGCTTAAAGGTAAGCCTCAAGTTGTTGTTCCCTCTTTTTAAATGCCACTTGTTCTGCTTGCCAATGTTGGTTTTCAATCAGCAACTCCATCCTTACTTCCATTGTTCTTGCTCTATCTTGGTCTTCGCTACTTTATGATCAAGGAGCTTCATTATGATGTAATAATGCTGGCTCCAAGTGCACAGAAAATATAATCTAACAATAGCGAGACAAATGGAAGGAAGAAATGGTTTTAGTGTTGGTCGGGCAATTTGACCTTCAATGAACAAATTTCATTATCTCGCACTATTCTACATCATAATCATCTTGAAAATGTTCCTCTCGATCTTCCTAAGCAAACTTATACATGACCTCAACCACACCACCAACTTACTTGTCTGATCTTGCCAGGCCAGCATATCGACATCCTTCAAGTCTTGTTAAGCCCCTAAAAACAATCCATCAAAATGGGCATGAAACTCAATCCATCTTCTGAAATTTTGATAAGGCGTTCCTTTGGTCAACACAAGGTCAATTGTGTGTCCTTGACTGCTCTCATCAATGTCAAAGTCATATAAAACCTGGAAAGTGATGCAAACCGGGTGCCTAAGAGTTGTTTGTCACTTTTACCTTTGGTCTTGACTAGAGAAGTGTGTGCCCAAAGGTGTATTTCACTTAATACTTATCTAATTTTTAAAAGGCATACTTTAGAGGATGGAATGTAAAGTCAAAGCATAAGGCTAGGGGATCATATGCCACTTAAAACTTGAACTTAAACTTCAAAAGTGTATATTTTGATGATCCATGTCACATTTTGCTTTAGTCATTTCCATTGTTTTTGGCTCTATCCTCCCAAGTGTGATTTTTATGCTCTATGCCATAGCTAATACCTTAAAAGCACTCACTTTGGAGACATTGTCACTTTTCATTGCATTAGACTTTTTTTCAACCTTGGCAAGGTGCACCCTAGAGATCATTTTGCCATTTCACCTATACTTAACAAATTTACACCTTGGTGGTACATTGTAATGTCCCCATTTTCGATGTCCTTATTTGGGCTAGTTTGGTTTTGACTCACTTACTACTTTTAGTAAGTACTATATCTAGTAATTGGTCTTGGCAATAGTGTAGTGCATGGTTTCTTGTTTGGGCAGTGTGTGGCAGTTGTCAGGTGAGCTCTAATGTTTTATGCCAGTTTGTTGTTTGGGAGTGCTTACTATTTTTAGCAGTTGCTATTTATAGTAAGTCTATTTTCAGTAACTGGTCTTGGTGGCAGTGTAGTGCAGAGTTACCATTCTTAGCAAGGGGTGAGTTTTCTCCATGGTCTGATTTATTATTGGTTAATTTGTCACTATAAGTATTAAAGTTGTTTTTTAATAAAAAGGGGTTATAAACTTGGGTTATAAAAAGGATCCCTTGGCCTAGTGATAACAACGTTGTTTTAAAAGGGGGCCATTGTACTTTTAGTGGATGTGAATTATTTAAGTTTACTTCATAAAGTTAAGGCAAAATATTATGTCCAAAAAGTGGACAACCCCCATGAGGAACTTTTGATTATGTTTTAAAATGAAAAGCAAATTATTAAAAAGGCTAGGATGGGCAATGGATTTTTGGAGGGAAAGTTATTCAAATTGGAGGTTGCCCTAATTTCTTCCTCCACTTCTATTTATTATGTGTTTTGGCTCTCATTTTGCATATGGAAGATTTGACAACATAAGGAGACTCTGCTGGATTGTTTCCAGATTGTGAATGTTGCAGATTGAGGACGAAAACCCTCATTTCTAGCGCTGGTTTCGGTGGTGAGAGATCCACCCTAGCTAGTTGGAGTGCTTCTACTTCACAGATCACCGTTGTGCTCAACAGAGTTTTGAGTATCAGCGATTTTGTGGTGAAATGATAAAGATATTCTTGGTTTTTGATGTGGGTTTTGGAGTTTTGGTGTGTTTGGCTCATGGCTTCATTTTCGTGGTGATTGAAGTAGTTTTGAAGCTATTTTCAGAGGTCTGATTGCTTTTCCAGAATTCTGGAAATTCCCTTTTTGCCAGGGTCTGAAAGTGAAAACAGTTCATAACTTCGTGCACGTTTGAAGCTACATTCTGGGTATTTCTCCATTGGATACCCCTCTCATCTTGGTGCCCCATTTCAAGCACAAAATTGTATTTATTGGTGCAAAATCTGATTTTTAAGGGCAGATCACCCTACCTAGGAAGCCATGTCCTTTTGAAGTTTTCTGGGTTTAGTGGCCTACTGTCGTATAGGGCCATAGGCCCATATTCTGCATTTCTTGGAGTTTGTGAAGCTGGTTAAGGCGTGGGAATCCATGGGATTCATTTGGCCTTCACATATGTGCCATATGATGCAAGTTTGGTAGAGATTTGCTGCTGTTGCATGGTCTTTTCTAGGTCTGAAACTGCTATTACCAAGTCTGAAACATGTTTGTAATAAGTCTGATTTGAGTTGCAATCATTTGTCCTTTTATGAGATGATATTCAATATGAAAAGCAATGTTATATTTCAGTATTTCCATCTTTATGCTATTTTCATTATGTATGCAATGAATCTATGAAAGACACATGAAAACAAACAAACCAACCTATCAGCAAACACTTACAATCAGCAAACAGAGTTTCAAAAAGAAATCAGGGGTTGTTATTACATTACATGGCTTGTAGACCTCACTTTTGTTTGTCAAGTTCACAAATCAATTAGCACATCCCTAAAACTGAGTTACCAATTTGGGCCCTTGGGCTTGTCGGTTCAGGTCCGGCCTATCCTGGATACAAATTCAAATCCAATCCGACCTAGTGGCCATGTAGGGTCCCACCCCAAGCCTATTGGTCCATTCAGGACAAACCTAGGTGAACCTGCAATGTATCTAGTGGCCTTTCACACCCAAGCAACAAATTTGATAGTTTTTTTGTTTTTCTTATATTTTGATATTCAACTTTGACCAAAATCCCAAAAACACCCCTCCAAACCCTAAAATGTGGATTCCAATAAATTTTAAAGACAAAGTCATTTCTCTTATTGTGAATGCAAAACAAAAATATCATTCATCCTTGCCGAACTTTCATTCTCGCTTACAATTACACAAATAGAGTTGAAAGATTGATCAGTGAACATTCCAAAATGGTTGGTTTGTTATTCCTACACATTTGCAAGAACCCATAGAGGAACATTTCTGCAAAAGAGGTAGCTTTTCTACAAGTTTTTGGTTTTTCTTTTTCTACAGTTTTTATACAAATGAACTCTCTTGTTTTGTTTTGAATTTCTTGTTTTGCTTTCATTCTTCTATGAATCTATAACACATGCTTAATTTTTTAAATGAGTTAAGTCTATATATTCTTTGGTTTTCATTTATTTCAATTTTTAAAATGTGTTGTCTATTGAACTTGTTGTTATAGGTATTACAATGGTAACCAGTTCGAGCTCCATGGGCTGACCCCGCTTCAAAACAAACCCAAGCTCTCCCCTTTGGAAGTATGTTGATATGGTACAGCAGCTTCCAAGTGGTTGGGGTTATGTTTAGATTTGTATTGGGTGTGATGTTAGGTATTCAAACTTATATTGTTGGGTGAAAGGCCATTTATGCCACATCCCTAGCCTAGGCATCAAAGTTTGCCCAAGAAAAATGGTGTACCCATTCTAGAAGCACAAGTCACGAAATATATTAATAAGCAAGAAAAAGCAAATCAAGCAACAAGCTGCAAAACAAATCATCATTTATTAAAGAAAAGATCTCTAGGAATGAAGCCCCCTCCACTGCCTTCTAATCTTCAACCTATAGAGAGCCATCCATTTTTGGCCATACTTGAAGAACCACTCATGGCCTTTACACATAAAAGATCAAAGGGACCGTTGGAAATGGCATTTCAAAACGAGTCTCAAGAGATTGTCGATCAACACATAGCAAGATGTCTCTATGCAAATGGATTGGATTTCAATGTTATTCGCTTACCATATTCGCAACAAATGGTGAAAGCAATTTATGAGGCTCCAAAAGGGTATAAGGGCTTGAGTTTTGTTTGTAGAGGAGTCATTTAAACCCATAAGGGATTTGTGGACAGAAATAGTAGTGTCCATCATTTCCAATGGATGGAAAGATGTAAAAAATCGATCATTGATCAATGCTATTGCAGTGTCTCCTAAGGGGCAATTTTTTTTAGAGCAATGGATTGTGAAGGGGAGGTGAACAATGGGGCATTTATTGTTAACATTCTCATGACAGTTGTTGAGGAAATGGGTCCTCAAAACATTGTGCGAGTCATAACAAACAATGCCAAAATTGTAGAATGGTTGGGTTATTGGTTGAGGAGCATCATTCACACATGTTTTGGACACCTTGTGTTGTCCACTCCCTCAACCTTATGCTACAAAAATTGGCACCAAAATTGATTGGATTAAACAAGTGTATCCTAAGGCTGAAAATATAAATGTTCATCACCAACCACCATATGTCACAAGGCATATTCAAAACATTCTTGAAATTGGAGTTGTTGAATGTAAGTGAAGCAATAAGAGTTATTTTAATAAATATGTTTCACTTTAGTAGAAAAAATAATTTTATTTTAATTTTAATTTTTGTAAATTTTAATTTTTTTAATTTTGATTTTCAAACAGGTTGTTGAGATCCTTTTTGCCTCTAACACAATTGTCTTGAGATCACTTATGAAGATTCGTGAGGCACTTTCTAACATGGTCATCAACCCAAATTGGTCCATATGGAGGTAATCTATCACTACAAGGGCAGAAAAAAATTAAGTAGATGATCCTAGATGACATTTGGTGGGATCGTGTTGAATATCTACTCAGTTTTACTAAGCCCATATTGAGTATGATCTGTTATACCAACATGGATAGGCCTTGTTTGGGAGAGATATATGATGGCAGTGACTCAATGATTGAAAAGATGAAAGCCATCATAAATGCAAAATACCAAGATCCTAAAAAAAAATTCTTCAAACAACAACACAAAATTATTGAAGAAAGATGGAACAAAATGACCACTTCACTACATCTTGTCTTTGCATTGAGTTCCAAATATTATAGTGTTGATTTTTTGTGTCAACAAGAATTTCCCCATATAGAGATGTTGAAGTGAATCAAGGGTACAGGGCAGCATTTCGTAGACTCTTCATTGATCCTAACATGTGGGATGTAGTGAGGATTGAGTTCATGGATTTGTACTCCAACGACTTTAGCATTGATGTTCTTCAAGACAACTATAAAGTTGATGCTCAAAGTTGGTGATACTTCCATGGCCAATCATTCACACACGTACAACCTCTTGTGATCAAAATTTTATCACAAGTATGTTTTATAAAAAAAACCTTTTTATTTTTTTAAATTTTATTCATATTTTATAATTTAAATTTTTAAATTTTATCCTAATAGGTTTGTAGTTCATCTACATCTAAGAGGAATTGAAGCACATACTCCTTCATCCATTTATTAAAGTGCAATCGACTACACTGAAGAAAGGTAGTTGACAATGCACTTCGAGACAAAGATTGAGAAGCAAGAAGATGCACATGTGGAAGAACAATTAGATGGATCTAAGGATGGAGAAGAAGAAGAAGAAGAGGGTTCAGATAGTTCAGAGAATGTGCAAGATGAGCACACAGAAGAAGAACAGGTAGAGCCCATTACTCCTACCTTGAGGAGGTCCACAAGGCAACAGAATCCAGTTGACAGGTATAGCCCATCAGATTACCATTGTGAATTTGCTCTATTGAGTATTAACAATGAACCTAGATCTTTCAGGGAGGCCCTCTCTTCAGAGGAAACTGAGTCTTGGTTGCAAGCCATGTAGAAGGAGATGATGGCTTTGGATAGTTGTGACACCTAGGATCTTGTTAGCTTGCCCAAAGAAAGAAAGCCCATTGGTTGCAAGTGGGTATTTAAAAAGAAATTTGGTGCAGGTCGTCAATTAGAGCAGTACAAGTCCAAATTAGTGGTTAAGGGCTACTCCCAAAGAGAGGGAGTTGATTTTGGTGAAATTTTCTCTCCTGTTGCTAAATTAACTTCTATTAGATTCTTATTATCTTTTGTTGTTGCTTGTGGTGTTGAGATAGAGAAAATGGATGTTAAAACTGTCTTTTTGCATGGGAATCTTGAGGAGGAAATTTATATGCGACAGCCTAACAGTTTTGTTGTGAAAGGAAAAGAACAATTGGTTTACAGGTTGAAGAGATCTTTGTATGGTTTGAAACAGTCGCCTAGGATGTGGTACCAGAACTTTGATACTTTTGTATTGAAGTTGGGTTTTCTTAGAATCGAAGAGGCTCATTGTGTTTATATTAAAGTTATTCATGATCTAATTGTAATCATAGTCTTGTATCTTGATGATATGTTGTTCATGGGTAACAATAAGGTGATGATTAGGGAGCTCAAAACACAACTCTATGGCACATTTGATATGAAGAAATTGGGGGATGCAAAATATATTCTTGGGATGGAAACCAGCAAAGATCAGGCTCACAGAAAGCTTTAGTTAAGTCAGAATAAGTATGTGGAAACAATTTTGCGAAGGTTTAATTTGCATGACTATAAGCCAATTAGTATTCCATTTTCGGTTGGTACTAAGTTAAGCTTGGATATGTGTCCTAAATGCGATGATGATTTTGAGGATATGTCTAAGGTTCCTTATGCTAATGTCATTGGTAGTTTAATGTATGTGATGGTTTGCACTAGACCAGACATAGCCCAAGCAGTGGGAGTTCTAAGCATGCTTTATGTCTAACCCTGGTAAAGAGCATTGGACTTTTGTCAAGAGGGTGTTTAGATATTTACGTGGTACTTCAAATTATTGTTTGGTTTATCATGGGTCATACTAAGCATGTTGATGTTCAGTATCACTTTGAGTGAGAGATGGTTGAGAATGGTAAGGTCTTGATTGATAAGGTTGACACTTTGGATAATGTTGCAGATTCTCTCACGAAGCCAGTGACCACGGATAAGTCCTCTTGGTGTAGGAAGTGTTGATGTGATTTTTATGACCGCACCAATCAGCAAAACAAAGTGGTCCGAAGGCTACTCTGTTCTCTCTTGATCAAAGTATTCCGTGTGCTAAGATTGCGAGATAGATCACACGTTCAACTCCAAGGTTCTGAAATACTTGGAACACCCTCAGTTGGTTTGATGTGAATTGCTGTTTTCTTACGAGGGGACTTACACAATTGTTCAGGATACTTGCAGTAAACAACAGATATATGCTTTGAAAGGGATTTTCATGCAAATGATTTAGCCTTAAAGTGCGAGTTTCCTAAAGCTAACCAAAAGTGTGCGGAATAAAAAATGGATGCAAGGTTTAGAAGATCTAAATCCTAACCTAAATGCAAGGGATGTTAAGCTTAATTTCAGTGAACTTCAACCAAACATTGTTTAGCCTCCTGTTGGAAAGCTTCGACAAAGTTAGTGCAATCTTCAAAGGAGAAAAAGGATGTTCAAATCACGATTCAACGATGCAAGTACCATCATAACGATGCATAGCTACACATGAATCTTGACCGAAGTTAAGTATAAAGCATTCCAGTTGACCACGCAGGACAAGCTTACCATCAGTAAGATTGTTAGTGGTATGGACTAAAGAAGCTCACTTACATCAAACGTAAACACCCATAACTAACTATTAGCATGAAAATTAAGTCCTACTTGAAGTCGAAGGAAGAAGAAACCTCACAAACTACTCACAACAAAAGTTGAGTTCACCATCAATGAAATGCTTTTATTATGATTAGCCTTCGTGACAATCTCTTACAAAAATTCTCAAAGGGAGAATTCCCCTTTTCCTTCAAATAATGCAATGAAAACTATTCTAACTCCAAAAATGTCTACTCTCTATTCTGCTCTGATATCTCACTAATTGCTAACTACTAGTGTACAAATGAGGGGACTCCCCTTTATATAACTGGCCAATTTCAACGGATGGTCCAGATCGAATTACAATGGAAGGCTCAGATCGAGCCACCTCAGCCCTAGACAAGATTAACCCTAAAAACCGCTAGAAGATGGAGGAGTGGCGTCATTAATGAACCCAAAAATAGCAGATTCCTCCTTGACCACTATGGGCAATTAATGCCCACTATCTCTCTAGAAGATTCTCGTCCATGATTCGGATTCCCTTGCTCTTCTCTCTGACCGCGTAAGCTACGAACCGGGCCAGTACCTCATCAACTTCCTCCTCAGAAATTGCCAGAGTAAGATTGAGTTGATATTCAAGGATAGCTACCATCTGTTCATGTCGATCGCAAGACTTTCCCCAAGCCTCAATAGATTCCTGTGTGCTTTGAATAATTGTTGAAAACGTCAAGATGTTCTCAAAGTCAAGTTGAGAGAACATCTTCATCTCGGAGAAGAAAGGTTGCAACCTTGCCTTCAATCCGTCTATCTCTACCTCCTCAGGAGCTAGCCTCTTGGCGAACAATGCATCCAATGTATTGAGGATGCCCTCGTGAATGTTTCTCATTGCCTTCTTGATTTTAGAAGACTCCACATGTAATATGCTGACCAATTTTTTCGATGAATTAACACACATAACCAGCACTTAATCAACTCGGTTAGCGTTAGCTCCAAATAGAAAACTGAACTTGAAATGAAAACTACTCAACGTCAAGAATGTGCACTCAAGATCCCACAGAGGGCGAGGTGCTAACATATGACGGAGTGTTGAATTTGAAAACTAGAAACTGATAGGTGGATAACCAGCCATGAAGAGCATTTCCTCACTACCACCAAACAGTGGGGGGAAAAGATTACAATTAAAACAATTCATCCGCTGTGGCGGGCATCCACAGAGCTGTGGGGATTCTCCACTATGAAAGTGGGTATAAGAGTGTTACAAATCAAATTATCCACACTGGCGTTAAGCCATCCAGGGAAAATTTAATGACAAAACAATAAGTAATTGCAGAACTGGAAATGGTTGGATTAGTAATGCTTAATCTCAACCTTTACAAATTAAACTCTGCAGATTACAAATTACAATGATAGGAAATGAACCTTAGACATGAAGTATGAACTTTTACAATCATATAACACTCAAATACTGAAGTATAAGACCAAAAACTGGAAACTGTAACAATCTGATATAAAAATCAGAATTCTGGAAATTCAAACCAGCAAACTGTGAATTCATGAAATGCTCATAAGTTGATCAAATTACCTCCGAATGACGAGATATCAGTTGCAAATGCTTACTAGAGGTTTGGCGCCCAAGATGAAATCCAGAAACGATCACCAGAAACTCCCATTTATTCAGCACAAATTCCAATGCTCCTTCAAATGGTACGGCCCTCTTGCAAAATCGATTTTGCTAAAAAAAATCAGAAACTTGGAAATAAATTCCAATTTTTGCAGGAAGGGGTCGCCTTGCACTAAGAATTGTTTTTCCAAAATACCCAGAACAGAAATAAAATCACTCCAAAAGATATAATCAAAAAACAACTTCAGCTGTAGATAAACCAGGAAATCAAAACTGTGAAAATACTCCAGAAATTCTTCAATCTTGATGTTCAATCTGCTAGTCTGATGTTGAGAAGCAGAAATATTCCAACTAGGTGTTGTATTTCAAACACGAAATTGGGAAAGGGCTAGGAGGTAGCATCCTCGAAGCAAAAGCAAAATGTCCATTATCATTTTGACAGCATAACAGTATGATAAACAGTAGATACCAAATGCTGGAGAAAAGACTTCATTTTATAAAAAACTGAGAAACTCTTCACTTTCCAGGAGAAACGCCAAGAGACACCTTTTGAAATTCTTTTCATCTTTCAAAAATATTAATTCCTCAAAAAGGTGGCATCCAATTTCAAGCTGATAGAATATTTCAATAAAGAATAAATAATCTTTTAATGAGGGCGTACCCTTCATGGCCCCACTTTGAAAACAACTTAAGTTATCTCCTTAGGCCAAGGGGGAGGTCAACAGAGAATTAAAACATAATGCCTTTAATCAAATATTTTTCACCAAATAAAGCTTTCTGAAGACCAAGCCTGAATAATAACAACTGCTCCAGCTGAGAAGGACTTAGAATAGACAACTGCAACTGCCAAAAACTAGTATTTACTATAAATAGTAAATAACATGAAATGCCACAAACTCTAAGCCAAGAAACCCTAATTTCACCTCATTCCAGTCTACGAGTTCCGGAATAGACTGATGAACTGCAAGGCTAATCACTGATGAGAAGGGGACATTACAGTCTGCCCTCCTCGAGATTGCTTGTCCCCAAGCAACCGCAAACCAGGATGCTGTAAGATACCATCACCTTCCCAAGTTGCATCTTCGATAGGCAAGTTCCTCCATCTGACCAAGTACTCCTTAATTGTTCTTCTCCTCAAGGAGCGCTCCCTAGTGTCAAGAATCTCTTCAGGAATCAACACCAACTGACCTTCCTCATCCAATGGAGGTAATTCTGATGTAGCCACCACGTTGTGTCCAAGTGCCTTCTTGAGGCGTGACACATGAAATACATTATGCACTTTGCTTTCAATTGGAAGCTCCAACTCATAAGCAACTTCACCAATCCTCTTGGTGACTTTGAAAGGACCATAGAAACGTGGCTTCAACTTTTCTGCACCACTTTTCTTGAGAGAAGATTGTCTATATGGCTGAAGCCTCAAGTAGACCATGTCCCCAACTTCAAAAGACCTCTCAACACGCTGCTGATCAGCGTATAACTTCTGCTGATTTTGAGCTTGTTGCAGATTTTCCTTGAGAGATTTCAAGATGTCTTGGCTCTGTTGTAACATATCCTGTGCTTGTGGAGCTCTACTATCACCAAACACTAAATCAACAAAATTAGTAGCTTCATAACCATAAAGAGCCATGAAAGGTGACATCTTAATTGACATGTGATAAAAAGAGTTATAACAATACTCTCCTAAATGAAGCCATTTAATCCAAGCTCTTTGCTGTCCTGAAACATAGTTTCTTAGGTAGCCCTCTAACCATTTGTTAACAATTTCTAATTGCCCATCTGTTTGTGGGTGATAACTAGTGCTTGGAGTAAGCACTGTCCCACTCAATCTGAAGATCTCTTGCCAAAAAACACTTAGGAACTTGCTGTCCCTATCACTGACAATAGTTTTAGGCAATCCATGCAAACGGAAGACCTCTCTGAAAAACAACTCAGCCACTTGAGCTGCTGTAAATGAAGTGGTAACAGCAAAGAAATGGGCAAATTTTGTTAGTCTATCAACCACAACAAAAATACAATCACGTCCTTGCACCTTGGGCAACCCCGTGATAAAATCCATGGCAATACTTTCCCATTTCTGATTCGGAATGGGCAAAGGCTGAAGTAGACCAGCTGGATAAGAGTGTTCATTTTTATTTCTTTGGCAAATCGACACTCTCTAATGTAGTTCAAGACTTCTTCTTTCAACCCTTTCCAAGTGAATCTTTCACGAATCTGCTTATAAGTCTTGAAAATCCCTTGATGACCAGCAAGGGGAACATCATGAAAAGATTGTAGAATCTTCTTTTTAAGCTTAGATTCTTGCACTAAAAAGATTCTATCTTTGTAGTAAATTATCCCATCAACCAACTTATACCTTTCATCAACCAAATGACCTTCTAGCAAGCTGGTTGCAAACTGATTTTTAACATAATCAGCAGCAATTAACTCCTTCCAATCTGCTGATAACTCACAAAGTGACTGCAAATGAGGCCTTCTTGAAAGAGCATCAGCCACTATATTATTTTTCCCTTTGACAAATTCAATGTCAAAGTCATATGCTTGGAGCTTACTTACCCACTTCTGCTGCCTTTCGTTCAAATCCTTTTGGCGCATAAAATGTTTAAGATTGTTGTGGTCAGTCTTAACAACAAATTTACTTCCCACCAAGTATTGACGGAATTTAGATAAAGCATGCATGATGGCAAGCATCTCTTTGTCATAAATAGAGTAAGTTTTTTCTGCTCCTCTCAACTTCCGGCTCTCAAAGACAAGTTTTTTCTGCTCCTCTCAACTTCCGGCTCTCAAAGACAATAGGATGTTTGTCTTGCATTAGAACAGCTCCAACACCTCACTTGAAGCATCACACTGTAATTCAAAAGGTTTTGTAAAACCCGGAAGTGCCAACACTGGACACGTACTCATGATTTGCTTAAACTTATCAAAAACTTCTTGTGCCTTCTTAGTCCAAAGGAAAGCTCCTTTCTTTGTAAGATCTGTGAGAGGTGCTGCTTGATGAGAATATCTTTCACAAATCTTCTATAAAATCCACATAACCCTAAAAATCCTCTCAAATGAGAAATAACTTTGGAGTTGGCCAATCAAGAATGGCCCTTATCTTTCTAGATCCACTTTCACCCCTTTGAACTGATAATGTGGCCAAGATATAGGAGTTCTGTCAACCCGAACTCACACTTTGATTCTTTGGCGAATAAACATTCCGCCTCTAAAATACTAAGCACTTCTTCCAAATGCTTAAGGTGCTCTTCCATGACTTACTTGAATATGAGAATGTCGTCGAAGAAAACGAGCACAAACTTCCTCAACTGTTGTCTAAAAATCTTGTTCATACAAGATTGAAATGTGGCTGGGCATTTGTCAAACCAAAGGCATGACAAAATTCAAAATGCCCAAAATGGCATCTAAACGCTGTCTTCTCTATATCCGCCTCCCTCATTCTGATTTGGTGATAGCCTGAACGAAGATCAATCTTCAAAAAAGAACACGGCTCCATGGAGCTCATCAATAAGCTCATCAATCCTAGGGATAGGATATCTATTCTTGATGGTCTTCTAATTTAATGCGCGGTAGTCAACACACATACGCATTGTGCCATCTTTCTTTTTGACCAGCACCACTGCAGAAGCAAAGGACTCTTGCTTGGTCTAATGAAACCACATTCTAACAACTCCTTGATGGCTTTTTCAATTTCATCTTTCTGCTTCTTTGGATAGCGGTAAGGTGTAGTCATGACAGGTTTTGCTCCCTCTTCTAACTCAATCACATGCTCAGAACCTCTTTCAAGAGGTCTTCCAGGAGGTAGGCTTCCAAAGACTTTGCTCTTCTTTGAAAGTAAGGCTTGAATATCAGGGTGATATTGCCTTTTTTCTGTTGATGTGTTTTTCGTGACCGCACCAATGCAGAATAAAGTCGCCAACGGCTACCCTATTCTCTCTTGATCAAAGTATTCCGCATGCTAAGATTGCAAGAAAGTTCATGCGTTCAACTCCAAGGTTCTTTTAATGCGAATAGGCTCAGTTGGCTCAATGTGATTTGTTGGTATTTCAAGGGGACTTACGGAATTGTTCAGTAGCAGAGGAAGGTGTTTTCCACAATTCGACAGATTTATCAGTGAAGCACAGGTTTCCTATTCTAACCAGAAAGTACTGAATTGAAATGGCGTAAGGTCAAGAGAGTCTAAATCTATTCTAAATGTGGGATATGGAGCTCAACTTCAGCAAACTTTCAACCGAACTTCGCTTTGCCTCGCATCGGACAGCTTCCACGGAGTCGGTGCAATCTTCAAGGGAGATGACTAAAGATGTTCAAACCACCACTTGACATAAAGATACCATCACAACAATGCATACCATTATTCAAACTGTGATTGAAGTTAAGTACATGATATTCCAGTTGACCACACAAGGCGCATTCACCATCAGCAAATACACTAGTGGTATGGATAGACGAAGTTGCTTAGATCAAACACCACATTCCACAGTTAACATCTACTTGCATGGAATGAAAATTATACTACTTAGAACTATTTTACGCTACCATTTGAATCAGAAGGACGAAGAAACCTTGCCAGCTACTCACAACAAAGACGAAATTCACCATCAATGAAAAACTCTTGTATTGAGAGAGTGTTCACAACAATTTCTTACAAAGTTTTCAAGGGAAAACTTTCCCTCTACTTCAAATTACACTATCAATCTATACTAGGCTACTTCTAAGTTGCCCCTCTACTCTATGTCTACTGTCTAACTTAGTGTCTACCTAATGAGATACAAATGAGGGGGACTCCCCCTTTTATAGATGGCCAAGTCCAATGGACGGCTCAGATTACAATCGACTGGATGGCCCAGATTGTGCCACCTCAGCCCTAAACAAGATTCGCCCTAAAAACCGCCATAATAGTGGGGCAATAAATGAGCAATTAATGGCCACCATCTTCTAGAAGATTCCCGTTTGTAGACGCGTTCACACTATTCTCGATCTTCTTCTTGACGTTGTTCTTCAACTTCTTCTTCGTCACTTGAGTTATACTAAGTCTCAACACTTAGTCATTTTTCGCAACTTTTCTTCCTTCGAGGCCGAAATGTCATCTTGGATTGTTTTCTTCATCACTTTAAATCATCACCGCTTGGTCTCGACATTCCTCCTGCAAAACAAGCAAGGAGAAGGGTATTAGAACATTTCATAATATAAATTTAACTTACTTACCAGGATTTTCATGCTTTGATCTCCAAGCGTTCATTCAAATTCTTCATGCCTTAACCAAATTCCCAACCCATCTTGTATTCTGCCTGGCACACTTCACTCTGATATTTCATCCAACTCAGACTCGAGAAGAAATTCTTTCATCAGGAATTTGATCAAAAATTATCTAGGCGATCATTTTCAAATTCATCAGCCACAACACTTTATTTCAACAACATCATTTATTCCTTGCCTTAGAAAATTTTTCAAATTTCCCTTAGGAAATTCATCAATCCTGTGCCCATCAAAAATTTCCATCCTGAAGGCCTCGACGAAGCATGGAATACTTTAAAATCAACTCCTCATCGATAATCTTCGATACCCAGAAGAAAATTTCCTTTAGAACGCGTCGAACTCATGGGTGCACAACGAACGGGTTCATTTAATTTTCTTGAATTTTGCACCTTGGAAAAAAATAATTCTTTAACAAATTTGATTCCGTTCTTCATATCTGTGAAGATCCTGTTGCTCTGACTTGAGAAATTTTTGTTCCTGTACTGCCAACATCTTCTGACTTCATCACTGGCAAAATTCACTCGGACTTCAGGAAAATTCATCACTTCACCAGACTTAGGCGTTTTTCTTCTAAGGAAAATTTCTTTGCCTTAGAAATTTTTTTGAATCACTCAACAATTTCGAAAATTTTGCCTTAGAAATTTTATTTTGACTTCTTCCATTTTGCTCTGGCGAGAAAATTTTATCAACTCTCTTAGAAGATTTTCCTGAAGGCACATCATACTTCAAACTTCCAACGCCTAGCATGTTTCATTTTTTTTATACCTTATGCTTTGGGCGCATCTGGCACTCCATGAGGAATATTTAATCTTCAACGTCTAACATATTATATTCATCACCCTTATCAACTTTGGCGCACATCACACTTCAAAAGGATATTAAGAGTCTTCAACGCCTTGGCACTCTTTAAATCCATCCACCTTTTACACTTTACCTTAGGCGCATATCTCACTTCAAGGGGAATATTAACCACGCCTAGCAATATTCATCCATCACTAGCAACACTTTATTTTACCCTTCCAACGCCTTTAGTAATTTCATTTCACACTTCATGCATTTGGGCGCATTTCTCATGTAGAGGAGAATGAAAACTTTCAAACGCCACCAACAAGTGACCTTTCATCTCCCACGTTTTGTCCTCACATGCCCTCTTTTGGGCGCATTTTGCCTAGGCAGCAGGATGAACAATGTTGACTACTTTGACCTCTTCTCAGCTGGGCGCATTTTATATGATGAGGTGGGTGAAACTTCCAACGCCTTCATGTGACTCTTCAACTCCCTCACTTTGTCTTTACATGGCTGCTTTTGGGCGCATTTTGGCATGCTTGAAGGATGAAAGTTGTTGACTTTCTTTTGACTCACTTGTGAGTGGGCGCATTTTGATGGGTGAGGAGGATGAATTTCAACACTTAGAAAATTTTTGCTATCCACTCTCTAAAGGTGGGCGCATTTTGCCATGCCTGTAGGATGAAAAACTTTGACTTTCTTTGACTTCCTTGAACTTGGGCGCACTTTGGCCTAGGAGGTGGACGAAATTTATACTTAGAATTTTCTCCATGCTTCTTCATCAACTTGGGCGCATTTTACCTGGTGAGCAGGATAAGCTTGTGCCTTAGACTTTTTTTATGCTTCTTCAGCTCTTCCTTGGTCGCATTTTAGCTAGGCAGGAGGATTAACATCTTTGACTCTCCTTTTGACTTTCTCTAGCTTCCCAAGCATGGGCGCATTTGGAGGTGGCAGGAAGATTTTACCAACACTAAGAAAATTTCTTGATGCCCCTACCACCTTGGGCGCATTTCCTGGGTGCTGCAGGATGAAATTCATGTCTTAGCCATTTTCTTGACCTCTGCCAATTTATCCATGCCCTGCTATTTATACTAAGCCCTCTGACTTTGCATCTCTGAAGTTCAGAACGACTTGAAATTTTGAACACTGCATCCTCATGACCTTGTTGTCCTGTCGACACTGCCATTTTTAGTCAACCTGCTATTTTTAGCCCATTTCTGAAGGTGATTTACTATAAATAGTAATTGCTTGCTTCTGATAGCTCCACTGCTCCGATTAACTTGAAATTTGAATGAGGCGTACCTCACCACGTGACCTGCCTGTCGGCATCAACGCATGCACCTGACTTGCTATTTTTCTCGTCTTCGCCAGCTTCTTACTATAAATAGTAAGTGCTCCATTTGACTTGAAATTTTACCAGCAAATAGCCTGAAGGATGCTGATCGCAGTGGTTTACACCGGTTTTCGAAAATTCTGGCTTTTTACCCTTCTTTTCAGGCCCCGAAGTTGGAAACCCTAATTCGCTCTGCATGCGTATCAAATGTCCTCTGTTTGCCTTCGTTTTTGCTGCATTGTGATCAGTTCATGATTCTGAACTGCTGGGAGGTGGCTGTCGGGACGCACCTGCTAAAAATAGTAAGTTCCTTACTGAGTGGTTATCTCCGTTTGCATGTCATACCATCGCGAAGCTCTCGAAAAACCCACCAGGAATCATCTAACACGCAAAAGAAACCCTGACATGCAAACCCTAAAATAAGCCTCGGAAGACTGAACTCTGAAAGTTGTCGCCTCACTTTGCATGTTATACCATTGCGAAGGTCTCGAAAAACCCAGAAGGAATATCCAGACATGCAAAGGAAAACTCTGCATCTAAGCCGAAATTTGTCGAATTTGCTAAAAATAGAAAGTTATCATTTTTTGCTCAAATTTAACCTGTGAGCGCTGATGTGCTCTGAATCTGTGTATTTGTTAAAACTTCAAAAGTCTGACGGAATGCCCGTAATTGCACACTCACTAAAAATAGTAAGTACGGAATTTGATGAAAATTTGCTGAGAGCCTGCTGGAAGCATACTGACAACAATGTTAAGCTCTGTTTTCAATTTACTCACTTCGTTTGATTTTAAATCGGCTAGAGAGTTCAAAACCCTAATTCTCAGACTTGGCCAAAACTTCGATTCAAGCTCAATGACGGGCACAATCCCAGAAAGACAGACAGTAGAAAAGAGAGACAACGACAAAATGACCCAAAAGCAAAGCCAAAATTAGGGGGTCCCCATTTGCAATGGGGCGATGTGTGAAAAAAGGTCACAACATTTTCCTCTACCGGATCAGCTGGTAGAACCATACATTCAGCAGCCCATTCAACCTGATCGTGACGGATCAGCCTTTCCATCCTCTTCAAAGACACAATTCGAGGGCCTCCATTTGACATCCCTCTTAGAACAACCTTCCTTCCATTAGACTGAAATTTAAGCTCCATGGTTTGCAAATTTAATGTGATCTCACCAAGAGATCGCAGCCATTGTATACCCAACACAACATCAGTGTCTCCAATTCCCACCACATAGAAATCATCTTTAATCTCATGATTCCCTAATTGCATAGAGAGGTTAGGAATCTTCCTTGTGCAAGACATAGTAAAACCATCAGCAACCATTACCTTGAAACCATCAAATTCCTCAGTCTTCAAACCTTTTCTAGCAACTAATCTTTCATCAATAAAATTGTGAGTTGCTCCGGTATCAATTAGAGCAACTATCCTTTGTGAATTCACAACTCCATGAACCCGAAAGGACTCATTTTTTTGAAAACTTGATAGTTGTGCAAAAGCACTACCATCTCCCACCTCTTCGGACTTGTCTTCTGGATCTTCTTCACCTTCACTACCTGCTGATTCGTATTGCTGATCAGACGAATCAGATTCTGATCCATAATCAGAATAGCCCTCCATTCGATTTGCTTTGCCTCTTCCATAGCAACGGTGACCCTTAACCCAAGGATCGCGGCAAGTGTAACAAACACCATCTTTTCTAAGCTGTTCTTTGAGCTCTTCTGACAACCTTGGTGGAAACTTCTTGGGCAGATTTGAAGAAGGTTTTTTATCTTTCTTATGGCTGAATGGTTTTGAGTGAAACTTAGGCCTTGGGGCTGCCAACTCCATGCTCCTAGCTTTCTTGATAGCTTCATCTAACGTTGGTGGATCAAATGCTTTGACCCAACCCTTCAAAGGCTCCATTAAACCTTCAGCAAAAAGAACTACAAGTCTTCTTTCAGTAATGTTAGGCACCATTACTGACAACCTCTGAAAATCAGCCACATAGTTTTCTAGAGATCCTTGCTGTTTCAATTGTGCCAATTCTCTAAATCTCAATTTTGGATCTTTGGTATCAAACCTTTCAATCAACTTATTGGTAAACTCTCCATATGTGCGAACGAGGTTATGGCCAAGAGTGACCAAACCATGAGTCCACCATTCATGAGCTATCCCATCTAAATGCAAAGTAGCAAATTTGATAGCATCTTCTTCCGGCATGGGTCTGAGAGAGAGGTAGTTATCTAACTTCTGTACCCACGATCTGGCTGTACACTTATTACTACCATCAAAATGTTCCATAGTAATCTTTCCCAATGCTTGGTAGAAGTCATTTCTAGGTGCCATAGAACGTTGTTCAGTCCTTCCTCCATTTCTTCAGCTCCTTTGATTCATGAATTGGTCAAAGGTCCAAGTACCTCTCAAATCAAGAGGTAAATAAACGTACTCCATGTAAGCTTGACGTGCATCATCAGCAAAGTTTGGAGCAGCTTCAACCGGTTGTTGCTCTTCCCTTGGTGTGAAGACGGAGAAAAGGGGTCTAGAGGATGACCCACTAGGAATTGCAGAATGCTGACCCACAATTCTGTCTCTTGTATTCACCTCAGGACTGCCACTATTGTTATTTCCATTAACTCCACTGCTTTCTCCAGTTGAGTTATTTTGGGGCTGAATGATATTCTGAGCTACTTGCTGGTCTAGCTTGGACAATAATCGGGACATCATATCTATCATCCCATCAAACTTCTTCTCAACTCTGTCCCTCTCTTCGTTATCTCTCCTTACAGTGTCTGACATTATTACAACTGTCTGCTCAACCAATTCCACTGAATTATCTGAACCTTCCACTGTTTTACCAAGATCTCTTAGGACTCCTGAGAAGGTCTCTGCCTCTGGAACGGGCGGAAACTGATGCTGATTTCTAGCCTGACTTCTGGTGTATGGCCTAGTATCTCTTTCACTCATCAGATAACCAACTGCAAATTGCCACAGGATGGCAGGGTCTTCTGCTCTGATACCACTGTAATATGCTAACCAATTTTTTCGATGAATTAACACACATAACCAGCACTTAATCAACTCGGTTAGCGTTAGCTCCAAATAGAAAACTGAACTTGAAATGAAAACTACTCAACGTCAAGAATGTGCACTCAAGATCCCACAGAGGGCGAGGTGCTAACATATGACGGAGTGTTGAATTTGAAAACTAGAAATTGATAGGCGGATAACCAGCCATGAAGAGCATTTCCTCACTACCACCAAATAGTGGGGGGAAAAGATTACAATTAAAACAATTCATCCGCTGCGGCGGGCATCCACAGAGCTGTGGGGATTCTCCACTATGAAAGTGGGTATAAGAGTGTTACAAATCAAATTATCCACACTGGCGGTAAACCATCCAGGGGTAATTTAATGACAAAACAATAAGTAATTGCAGAACTGGAAATGGTTGGATTAGTAATGCTTAATCTCAACCTTTACAAATTAAACTCTGCAGATTACAAATTACAATGATAGGAAATGAACCTTAGACATGAAGTATGAACTTTTACAATCATATAACACTCAAATACTGAAGTATAAGACCAAAAACTGGAAACTGTAACAATCTGATATAAAAATCAGAATTCTGGAAATTCAAACCAGCAAACTGTGAATTCATGAAATGCTCATAAGTTGATCAAATTACCTCCAAATGACGAGATATCAATTGCAAATGCTTACTAGAGGTTTGGCGCCCAAGATGAAATCCATAAACGATCACCAGAAACTCCCATTTATTTAGCACGAATTCCAATGCTCCTTCAAATGGTATGGCCCTCTTGCAAAATCGATTTTGCTAAAAAAAATCAAAAACTTGGAAATAAATTCCAATTTTTGGAGGAAGGGGTCGCCTTGCACTAAGAATTGTTTTGCCAAAATACCCAGAACAGAAATAAAATCACTCCAAAAGATATAATCAAAAATCAGCTTCAGCTGTAGATAAACCAGGAAATCAAAACTGTGAAAATACCCCAGAAATTCTTCAATCTTGATGTTCAATCTACTAGTCTGATGTTGAGAAGCAGAAATATTCCAACTAGGTGTTGTATTTCAAACACGAAATTGGGAAAGGGCTAGGAGGTAGCATCCTCGAAGCAAAAGCAAAATGTCCATTGTCATTTTGACAGCATAACAGTATGATAAACAGTAGATACCAAATGCTGGAGAAAAGACTTCATTTTATAAAAAACTGAGAAACTCTTCACTTTCCAGGAGAAACGCCAAGAGACACCTTTTGAAATTCTTTTCATCTTTCAAAAATATTAATTCCTCGAAAGGGTGGCGTCCAATTTCAAGCTGATAGAATATTTCAATAAAAAATAAATAATCTTTTAATGAGGGCGTACCCTTCATGGCCCCACTTTAAAAACAACTTAAGTTATCTCCTTAGGCCAAGGGGGGGGTCAACAGAGAATTAAAACATAATGCCTTTAATCAAATATTTTTCACCAAATAAAGCTTTCTGAAGACCAAGCCTGAATAATAACAATTGCTCCAGCTGAGAAGGACTGAGAATAGACAACTGCAACTGCCAAAAACTAGTATTTACTATAAATAGTAAATAACATGAAATGCCACAAACTCCAAGCCAAGAAACCCTAATTTCACCTCATTCCAGTCTACGGGTTCCGGAATAGACTGATGAACTGCAAGGCTAATCACTGATGAGAAGGGGACATTACACCACAGCTGCCATGTCGAAGAAGCCCTTTCCAGTGAATGCAGTTGAATGCCACCCAAGAAAATCATACCTGTCCCCAGCCTGGATCACTCCTTCATTTACCAAAGTTTGCGTGGGCACACGCATCAAAAGAGCAAGGCGAGGAATGGTTTTGTCTTGGAAAATATGAGTGTCCCTCCAAGCTTGCTCAACACCATCCAAGCGTGAAAGGATACACGATGCACTCTAAAAAGATGAGACAAGATCGGCCATGAATTTCTCCGCCTCAGTGCGAACACCACTTATCCACTTATCTCCCTCTCGTATAGCTCTCTTCATTTCCTCAAGCCCACTGATTGGTTCTCGTGGTAGCTCAGGTGGAAGCTCTACCGCTGGGTTCTCTTGAGCACCTGGACGTGCTAGATGTTGCACATATCCGACCAATGCCTTGTGCTCTTTCTTCAATCTCTTATACTTTTCTTCCTTTCGTACCAATCTATCCTTCAAAGCGTGAAAGGAATTTTCAGCTTCTTCAACCACTTGCACTCCAAAAGGACGTCACAATTCAATTGTGGTGACGGTGTAATTCTCTGGCATTGCGTCACTTAAGTCGTGATCCTCCCTTGGAACGGCAATATGGAGGGTGTGCGAACCGGCCTCATTAGTCTCCATTTTTTAATACTCCCTTGCCCTCTTTCTTTTTGGTGACCTACTTGTTCTATTTAGAAGCTCCTCCATTTCAATTGCCAGGTCAGCGTCATCGTCCTGATCTCTCCTTATATCATGTGAGAGCCAATTACACTGAGTGTCGTAAACAATAAGGGGCTGCTCTTCAGTTGCCTCCACTTCACGAACCTCCTCCCGAGCAATATTTTGTTGAGGCTCAACTATCTCCATGTGTTGATTACTCTCTTCACGAGCTCCAACCCTTGACTCTATAATGTCTTCCTCGAAAACTGTCTCAAGCGCACGATCAAAGTGGCTATCCGTTTCCGTATCTTCCCCTTCATCTGGCTGATTGGCGCCTTTAGGAGCATTAGCACTCTGACTGTCCAACTCTCTTGGCATTGGCTAGTTAACTTCTCCAACCTCTGGCTCTTCATTCCTTCGACCCCTTTGATCCGCAAACAGCGAGACTTCGCGCACGCTGGAGGAATGGGACAACAACTGAGTAGATGATGTATCTCCCGATTCCTGAGGTTCCGGCTGAATAGGTTCTTCCTGCTGTTGTGGCTCCACAGCCTGGGCAATTTGTTTCTTCCTTTTTGCCAACATCGGTAGCCTTCTATCACCCATCAGGTTGTACGAGAGGGCAATTGATCTTCTCCTCAATCTGCGAACGTGCTCCTCTACCCAAGTCCTTGTAAAAGTCAAGACGGGAATAGACAAAGTGTCTAAGTCCGTAATCTCCGGCTCAGCCCAATCTGGTGGTGGGATTGGCGTGTTCTTTATCGATTCATAATCTAGGTGAATAAGTATGGTATCCTCATCAACCTGGTCCGGGACTTGGACCACTTCGCACTCTCTGCTTAATTTAAGAGGCAACCTGGAGAACATTCTTTTTCTAATCTCGGCTTCGTCTCCAGCATTCGCCCAAAAATCCTCCAAGTGAGCCCTGTGTTTGTACTCCTCACCCTGCACTGTTCCAATCTTCCCTCGAGGATCAAAATCCTGCCGGCTGGTATGGAGATTTAACTGATAGAACCGCAATTCATCTTCTGCCTCCTTGGCTGCCTGCAGAGAAGGGCACTCCTCAAGCGAGTTTCCCAAAACAATGGGAAAGTGCAAACCTCCTTTCTTCTTCCTTATAATTTTGTCGTAGGCCACCAGTTGCCTAGACAGCTCAAGCATAATCATTCTATTTGTGGGGTACCTCGGTAGTCGGTAGACGTATGAACTGTACCCCGACAATCTTAAATAGGTGAACTTTGGGAATTGGACGAACCAAAACCCATACTCTTCTATCAACATTTGCGCCTCTTCAGATATCCTTTGTTGCAATCTTCGCTGAAGGGTCCTTGTGATGTACATTGTGAAAGTGTCATTCACCCTCTTGAAGTCAGCGGTGCTTGTGAGATGCAACTGCCTACAAGATTCATGAATCTTGAACTGATTAAAACCACACCCAATCGGCTCTTGGTATGCCAACCCCCTGTATTTTGTCATCCGAGCTAGCATGTAGATAACATACGAGCTCATGTAGAATGTCCTCGTTCTCCTCAGATTTTCGAACTGTTCATTGATGTTATCGCTGATCATCTGAGCGCAATTTACTTCCACCTTTCCTTCAAACACCACACTGATGTAGAAGAACATCCATGGTTCGAACACATATGATTGCGGGCTGCCGTTAACTCGACTGAGCAACATGATTATATCACAGTATTCCTGCTTCAGCTCCTCCGAAATTATTTGCTTTGGCAGCCTGGCAGCAGAAGGCTTTGGCTTTCTCATCCAGGTGGTGTTGATTCTCTTCATGCATTTCTTGAAAGATGTGGCATACATCTTATCAGCCTTTTCCTTGGATTTGTATAACATCTTATTTGTAGCCAGGATCCCAAACACCTCGCCAATTGCGTCAGGTGCAAGGTTGGCCAATATCGTGCCATCTGGAGAAACAATCGTCTGATGGTCCGAGTTGTAGAAGTTTGCGCACTCCATAATCAGCTTTGGACATCGAACTGCTGGTAGGAACCCAACTACTGCATATAATCCGCTCTTCACAATGTTGTGTGACACTTCCGTCGGAGGATTGCCACCTTGCCCATATATCCTTCGCATGAAGGCCTCGAGGTTGAAAGACCCGAGGTTGGTGTCTGTCAAATTCCCGAACTTTGACACGATCTTAGACTCCGGAATAAAAGATTTCTTCAAACTCTTGATGATTGCCTGCCTGGAGGCGTTTTCTTTGATAGCTTCATTATTTCCGGCCTTAGCTCCAGCTTTGCTTGTTCCAGCAACATCAGCTTTTCGTCCTTCAACCATCTGCAAAACAAGAAGCAAACATTACACTTCAAACTTTTAAAAATAAAAACTTCGCGAGATGGCTGGCAAATGGAGTTGGCTACAAAAAATAAATTTAAATCAATAGCTTCAGCAGTATAACTCCAACTTCAAACCTCGACAGATTTAAACTTCGAAAATATAAAACTCCGAACTTCAACAATTTGCAGCCAAAAGAATTTTCAGCTCTCCGGAAGCAATCAACTTCACAATTTCAGCTTCGGAAAATACTTCAAGTTTCAGCAACTTTGAAAATAATTCAAACCAGCACTTCGAAAGTTTTAAATCAACAACTTCGAAAGTTTTAAATCAGCAACCTTCAACAATTTCTACTTCTGATTTAATTCTTTCTCGACATTCAGCAACTTCAGAAAATTTAAATCTCAACAATTTTCAAACTTATCTTCAGCAACTTGGAGAAATAAAATTCTCAACTTCAACAACCTCTACTTTGGATTTTACTTTGAGTCTCAGCAACTTCGCAACTTCAGAATTGTTTTTTAAATCTCAGCAACTTTGAGTTTCAGCAACTTCTCACAATTTCAACTTCAGAGAAATAAATCGACTTCTTCAGCAACTCTCAACTTTCAGCTCTCAAAGAAATAAATCAGCCTCACAACGAAAACCTTCAATTCTTCAGCATAAATCTCGACTTCGAATCTTGTGAAATGAAAATGAAAATCCTCGAAGTTTTATAACCAAAAGCTGGTGCTTATTTTAGCAGATGCCATTAATTTTCTTCATCATGACTTAGACATTTTCTAAATTTAAAAGAGAATATTCCAGTCGTCTTACAGTCGTCATAGCAATTTGCTATTCCGGGAGATTCTTTCCTCGATTTGAATTTAAAATTTCCCTCCCGACTGCCAGTTACCTCCAGTGAACTGAAGTAATTTCGAGAAAAATCATCTTGCTTTGATTTAAAATAATCTCACTATTTTAAAATGGCATATTTAAAATATAAAATTTAATTTAAATGCCTTTTAATTTATTTCACCAGCGTCCGTGAGAAAATTAATGTCAGCACTTTAAAATGGCTAGGCACAATTTATTTTCCGTCCGTAATAACTCCGAAATGAATTCCCCGCGATTAAAATCGTCCAAATTTTAAAATTTCATGGGTCCAAATTAAAGGGGAACTTTTAATTTAATACTTTGGAAAATAATTAAATTTTAATTTTAATTTCTCTGACTTAGGCAAATTTTGAATTTAATTGCCTAGAGAAATTTTATCACTTCCAACGCCTTAGCTTGATTTTGATTTTCAATCTCGCTTTTGGAAAAAAATTATTTAAACGCCTTCGAATTTTGTAGAAAATCACCACGTGATTTTATGTATAAAAAAAAGGGGGAGATATTTAATTTTTCAAACATTAATATTTATTCTTCCCCAAAGTGCAAATCAATCTTTTAACTCTGTTTTTAATATTTGCTTTAGGAAATTAAATTCCCCTCTTTCAAGCTAAATCACATGCCATTGATTTTCTTGGAATTAAAATCACCTTAGGCTTAGGCGCATGTAGCACTTTGGACTTATGTGTTTTCAAATCTTTCCACGTTTAGTGAAAATCAATACCTCCTCAAGGCGCATATCATGGGTACCTTTTCGTTTTCCAGCACTTAGAAATTTTACTAACTTAAGCTCTCCAGGCGCAAATAAGACTTTCAACTCGCATTTCTCCAGCACTTAGAAAATTTTCTAAGTCATTTTCTCTCTGAGGCGCATTCAAGGTGTTAAACTTTCAAATTTGTTCTTACCATCTTTCAACACTTCGGTTTCCATCAAGGGTGCATATAGCATTTTGAGGTTTCAATTTAATGCTATGCCAAATCAAAATTATTTTAGAAAATTTCTCAAGCTTTTCTCAAGGCGTGGCTGAGGTATTCAACTTCAGATCTGAAGTGTCTTAGAAAAAGCTTTCGAGCTCCTCTCTTCTTCCAGGCGCATAGGAGAGGTTTAGCTTTTAATTTCCACGCCCTAGTGTATTTTTCCAGCTCCTTCTTCCAACTTACACCCTGGGCGCATATAGTGCCTTGAACTTTCAATTCGATGACACTTAGAAAATTTCTACTCTTCAATGCTCAAGGGCGCCAATAGAGGTATGTGCTTTTAATTTAGACAAAATCTTCCAAGTCAAAAAGGGGCGCATATCATAGGTCAAGCTTCAAGTTTCTAACGCCTTAGAATATTTTCATTGCTTCCTCCAAGTCTAGGCGCATTTGATGTAGGCTACTTCCACTTTCCATCCTTAGCACGATTTCCATGTCTTTCCTCAAGGCGCAAACAAGGGAGCATATTTCAAGTTTCGAACACTTAACCAACCTTCTCCTTCATCAGAAGGCGCATTTAGGGGGTCCAGCTTTCATTCTCCAGACTTAGAATTTTTTAACTCCACCACTAGCCAGGGCGCAAACCAATGAGTGAGCTTTTAATTTGTGCACATAGAAACTTTTAAGAGTCTCATTCTCCAAGTTAAAAAGGGGGGCGCAAATCAATGGGTGAGCATCCAATTTATTTGCCTTAGTCAAATTTCGAACCTCTAGCCTCTCAAAGTCAGGCGCAAATCCATGGTCATGCTTTTAATTTCATCACTTGGGCACAAATAGGAGGTCATGTTTCCACTTTATAGCTTGGGCGCAAATAACCATGTCTTCTTTTAATTTGTGTGCCTTAGTCAAATCTTACCTTCCTAACCAATGGCGCATTCTGGAGGTGCTTCTTAGAATATTTTTACTCTTCAAGCTTAGGCGCATTTGACCCATGGAGGTTTCAATTTCAACACTTAGAACCTTTTCAACTCTTAACCTTGGTGGGCGCAAATGATAGACTAAGCTTTTAATTTGTGCACTTAGTCAAATCCCAAGTCTTGAACCTCAAGGGCGCATTTTAGTCATGGAGCTTTCAATTTTGACACTTAGGCAAATTTGAAGTTCTTCAAAGTGGGGCGCATTTGACCCATGGAACTTTCAGTTTGGAGACTTAGACAAATTTTGATGCTTCTCCTTCTTCAAGGCGCATTTGGCAGGTGGTGCTTCAAATTTGATTGCCTCAGAGAATTTTCTAACTCCTCCTTCAAGCCAGGCGCATATGACCCATTGAGCTTTCAATTTTAATGCATTAGGCGAATTTTCAAACTCCAACATCTTTGGGCGCATATCACATGTAGAGCTTTCATTTTTGATAAAATTCTATTCTTCAAGTTCCTAGGCGCCCATGGAGAGGTCAACTCTATGTTTGACTTGTGAGTCTTCATTTTTGCCTCAGAAAAAAATTTATCCGCCTTTAGCCTTTTAAAGCAAGTTCTGATGCTAGACTTGAAAATTTATCCGTTTTCTC
The DNA here is from genome assembly GCA_007258455.2 of Sequoia sempervirens. Classification (NCBI taxonomy): domain Eukaryota; kingdom Viridiplantae; phylum Streptophyta; class Pinopsida; order Cupressales; family Cupressaceae; genus Sequoia; species Sequoia sempervirens. Next base: position 117,500 of record VDFB02325243.1, on the reverse strand, counting down.
GAATTTCATGCCCTTTGCCAGATTTAGGGTGATTTTCTCCTGCTAACCCTAATTCGCCTTGGTTTTTTTATTTTTAGAAAGTTCCTTGAATTTTGTGCTTTCAACTGACTTCTGACTCTGAAAGCTTGATTTTCGCCCTATTTTGAACTTCGTGGTGTGATTGTGCCGCTGATGCCTGATATTTGCCTGTACCTGCTATTTTTAGCAACTTGCTAAAAATAGCAATTGCTCAGAAAGTCTTCAAATTTTACGTACTAAATGCCTGAAGTGTAATGACTGTGGCTGGAAGCTACTTTTGCACGACTATCCTGTTCCGCCCTTGATTTTAGGAAACCCTAATTTCTCTGCCCATGCCTGCTAAAAATAGCAAGTGTCTGATTCTCCATTCTCAGCAACTCCGTTTGTCTTGAAATTCGCGCCAAGGGGTCCTCATCACATGTTTGACCTGTTCATACTGAGACTTGATGTTGACCTGCTATTTATAGCTGCTTCTGAAGTGACTTACTATTTATAGTAAGTGCTTGTTTTTGAGACTTCCTTAGCTCCGTTCGAGTTGAAATTTGAATGCGGTGATCCTCGTTGGTAAACTTGCCTTTCTGCGCTGACGCCTGAGATTGACTTTCTATTTATAGCCCGTGTCGAGAACACCTTACTAAAAATAGTAAGTGCTCCGATCGCCTTCAAATTTTGCCAGCAAACTCTCTGAAGGATACTGATCATGGTGGATACTTCAGTTTTGGACATTTTGACGTCTGATTCCTCATTTTTAGTCCTCAAGCTCGAAACCCTAATTTTCTTACATGTGCCCCAAATGAGCTCTGTTTGACCTCGTTTCTATTCCATGTCGATCAGTTCACGGTTCTGAAGTGCTGGGCAGCTGCCAGAGTGGTACCTGCTAAAAATAGAAAATGGCTGAAAAAGTGATCGACCGGTTACTGGATGACTTCGCATGTCACACTGCCTGAGGGATCTTGAAAAACCCAGAAAAATCATCAACATGCAAGCACTGGCTAAAAATAGCAAGTTTCTAAAAAGTGACCAGTTCCACTTGCATGTTACATTGTTGCGAAGGTCTTGGAAAACCCAGAAAGAATATGCCGACATGCGTTGAGAAAATATGCATGCAAACCCTAATATCAGCCTCCGAAGGCTGAATGTTGAAAGTCGTTGTCCTGCTTTGCATGTCATATCACTGCGAAGGTCTCGAAAAACCCACAAAGAATCTCCAGACATGCATCAAAAAATGTAACATGTAAACTCTGGAATTTGCTTTGGAAGCTAACTGCTAAAAAATAGCAAGTCGTCTGTTTCTGCTCAAATTTTGCCAGAAATGAACTCGAAGTGCTCATAATGTAATGAAGTTGCCAAAATGTGAAAATCTTGAGAAGATCAACCCTAAACTGACACTTACTAAAAATAGAAAGTTGGCAGAATTCAGTGAAAATTCAGAGGGAGTCCACCTGAAGTGTCTTAACAGCAGTGCTATGCTCAAAAGTTGACCAACCAACTCAATTTGACCCTAAAGCAATCTAATATCAGATTTGGCCAAATTTTACGTTTAAGCTCGCAGACGGGAGCATCCCCGGAAGGCAGATAGCAGAAAAGAAACAGAAAGAGAAAGAGAGAGACAAAAAACCAAAGCCAAAAGACCATAATGGAGCAAAAATTTAGGGGTCCCCATTTTGAATGGGGCAATGTGTGAAAAGGTCACAACAGGAAGGCCATGGGCCTTGATCACTGTACTTGATTTATAATTTGTATCTCTTGGATGTAATTGCAATGTACAATGTCAAGTGGGAGAATGTTAGGTTAGGTGACATCTACCTTACAAACCTATCATTTTTTATGTCTCCATGTTTCTTGGAAAGTGTCCTAGGGGACATGTGAGAAATGTATTTAATATTGGCATTTTGAAATTGCATTTTCAAGAGGAAAATTAATGTTGGTGGAAGTTACACATTACTAAAGGACAAAATTATCCCTCCTAGGCATTCACATCGGGAATGCGAAGGGTCTTGAGTGGGGCACCAAGTTTGGAGGTCAACAGGTGTCCATTGGTTCTCCATTTGGAAGTTGAACAATCACCAAAGCATCCTGAATACCAAAAGTTGAAGAGGCTATGGGTTAGGTGCCCATGTTGAAGCCTTGTGCACATTAATTAATTTATTATCATGACTCTTGGTTTTTCAAGGAAGGGGCATGGGTTTTTTCAAGTGATTTTGGCACCTCTTGTTTCAATTTACCATTGTGGTTTTTCCTCCCACAAGTTCTATAAATTGGAACCTTAAGATGGTAGTATCATCTTGTGTTATTTGCAAGTGTATGGAAGCATACAGGTTGTAGGAGATCAACAAGAAAGTGTATTGTGGTGTATCTCTCTTGTGAAGATAAATAATATAATCGCCCTCTTTTCTTGTGTGGATTTTTTTCTCAAAAGGGTTTCTCCACATAAATCTGGTGTCATATTTGTTTGCTGCTTTTTCTATTATGGTGAATCTGCAATCACATACATATAATCAAATTTGATAATCTAATTTTCAGATTTGAATACACATACATAAGTTAATATTGCAGCTTAGTTTCACTTGTTTTCAACACCCTAGATGCCTTAAATATGTTGAGTATCAATATTTAATGTCAAGTTAGAATTTTCCATGAAGTTTCTACAACTATTGCTCTAACTTATCATTTTCTATAAACCTTATCCCTTGAGTACCAATGCCCATGAAGGAAAACCCAACATTGTCCCTTGAGAGAGGAAAATTCCAAAGCCACTAGAGGGAGGTCTTTCATTGTCTTTTTTTTACCAAAAACAAAGTTGAACAACACCTCTCCAATTTTTGTACCATAGGTGGAAAAGAAAAGAATAATCAATGTGCAATTGTTAATATTTTATACACAATAGTTAGGATATTCCCAACTAAAGTTGATCGTGATTTTGAAATCTTTTCAACTTGTTCTTCCCAAGTAACAGTTGATCATGATTATTAGATATATTCAAATTTTTTGTTTGTTCATCTCTATCGTAATGCAATATCTATAAGAGTACAAAAGTGTACATAATTTTCCACTTCTTATTCAATTGATTGGGTGGATCGTCTTCGCCAATGAGAAAGGCTTGTTGTTATGAGAGGCCCACAAATAGATAAACAAATTCATGAAACAAAATTTATTGATTGATTGACAAAAAAGTAGTGGGGTAAAAAACTGCAACACGTTCTCTATCAAAAGGTGGGCTATATAAGTGCGTTGCTCCAATCAATAACTTCTCCAAACACCGACCTACCTTAACCAACTTCTATCTCATGCTAATCACTTAACAAAGAAACTTTGTTTTACAAAGTTGTATTAAAATGTATAACTCCTAACTTATTTACTAAGGGGGTGTCTCAAAGAGAACATGCCCCTTACATATTGTTATTGCTCACCTAACCTTGGATCACAAACCCAACACCTTTGTTTATCCTCACTCAATATTGCCCCAATTGCACTTGCAAAGATGTCCAAAAAACACATGTTGCATTCAACAAACTATTTAGACAGCCCAAGATTCAAAGATTGTATCAATTGCAATATGCAAATTAGACAAATCACTACCTTCCAGAAAGAAGACTTCCTTAATTTTCCCCCAAATTTTAGATGCCTGTAATAAATATCTAAGGGTATCTATAACAATGACAACAAGATAGGGTACTAAAAGACAGTCCTATCTAATGGATATTTGGCCCATAGAGTAATCCTATGATGAACCCTTGTGCAGTATGTGTGAAAAGAGTCATAAAAACCTTATTAAAAAATCCAAAACTAAAACATTCTCATATATTCAACTAAAAGACTTGTTCAATGCTGCCATGTGTCTCATTGAAGATTATTTTCAAGCGGATAGCTTATCAGCACAAATCATGTGCCAATTCAATACTTACTAATCTTTAAATATAAACATACAACTTATGGAACCTACACAATCTCGCTTGGTCACCTTTGAAACAATGAGTTCAATCCTACCAACTAGAGATTTTGTTGGAATTTTGTTAAATCATGTGTTAGGCTGCCAACCTCCTACCAACACTCTTATAGAGCCCTTAGGCATATGTTTAATCAAGCATGCATTAAACTGTCCTGTTTACTCACTTCAGTAGGTTTTTTAGCATATTTTATATTATAGAATTCAATTTCAATCTATATTATCTTGAATGCCTCCAAAATATGTAATGTCCCCTTTTTAGCGTGACCATGACTGTGGATGGTTTAGCCTATTCCTGACCCTCGTAGGCTAGAGCAAATGGTTAGGGGGTCTTATTTGGCAGTATTCGGTATGGCTTCACCTCCAATGATCAGTGAGAGTTCAAATCTGACCTTCGTTGGACTCAGTTTGGCACACTTACTATTTATAGTAAGTGACTATTTCAGGACAGACAGAGTTTCTATCTATAGCAGGGCACCTGAACAGGCTTCATTTGCAGTGTCAATCCTTTACACCATTGGTTTGATCAGATAATGAGGGATTTATAGTAAATCAGTAGTTGATAGAGAGGGACCCTTACTATTTTTAGTAAGGTAGTTGGATGCGCAGTGGATGCAGTGGTTAACTCCTTGGTTCAGACAGAATCAAGAAATAATGAGTATTTATGGAGTTATGTTATTTTAATTATTAGTAAAGAAATACTTTATTAATAATTAAATATAAAGTGCAATCATAATGATCAATGGGGCCATGACCCTCATTTAACTGATTTTTAAAGTGACTAAGGAATAATTAAAATATTTAAATGTTATTATTAAGTTATAATGTAACTTTACAATAATAAAGTTACTTTAATTTTATAAGGTGCGTAAGTGAAAATTAAAAGTGGGAATATATCTTTTATCCCACATTGGCCAGGAAAGTGTTTGAGCACTCACAAGAAAAGAATAAAAGGGACTTAAGAGCTCATTCTCAGGTATCCAAATTTGAATATTGCTATGATATTTTCAGTTGTGGAGCCAAGGGTTTCTGAAGTTCTTCATTTGGCCATTGAGAACGAAAAACTCTCAATTGGTAATGCGATTTTGAGGTTGTGAAATATCATCTGAATTATCGCTGGTTGTGGGCTCTATCTCAGGAATTCAACTTGGGCTACATTGGAAAACTTTGTGGCCTTTGGCCAAGTTTTGATGGTATTCATTTGGGGTTTGATTGAAGACATTTTGAGAGCATTAGTCTTCATCGATTTGGCATTATAGAGGCAGATTTACATCATATATCAAAGTACAAGCATTCTGATTTAATTATCAGTCACTCATAGCAGCAAAGAAGGAGCCACGATTTTCTTCATCTCACTCTTGATTGGCATTGATTTGACAAGGAGGTTCCACGCTTCATTCTTAGGCATTTGCTAATGAGGTTGCATACGATTTGAGGCAGGAAATTGGTGATAATAAATTATTTCAGAGGTCTGCCATAAAGAAACAAGGGTGGCTCTATCTAGGGGGCGATTTCATCAAGAGGCTGCAAATTAAATCTAATAGAATTTGGGAGGCATCGCTGGACACCACAAAGACTAGGCGCTAGAAAGCAAATACATTGCAGCCAAGGTGAATCGATCCATTTTGTGCAAGCAGCCATATCTTCCAGGTTTCACATTTTGTAGTTATTTGCATTTTGTTCACCATTCATGCTAGCTTTCATTGCTGGGTTCATAAGCATCTATTGGTATTGTATTAGAGATTAATTTCATCAACCATTTCATAAGTTCTTAGCATGCTGCTGTAGATGAACTCCATAATCAGATTTGAGCATAGTATGTACTTTACATTGAAAGCCAAGAGTCTTGGCATGATTATATCATGATGTACTTGGAGATTGCATATGTTTAATGGAGATATAAGTTGCATGTTCCACATTCATTGTAATGTACATTATTGACCAGCATTTGGCTTCCATGCCAATTGTTTGACAAAATGTCAATTGGCTGTAGGTGATCATTTTGTTCATGAAATTCATGTATTTTCATTTGGAAGGTCAAAAAGAAGTTGCATTTGCATCTAACACATTGTTTAGACATCTTAGCATTGATTGTAAACACTTAGAATTACATTTCAAATCATTTGGTGCATATATATCAAACTAAAAAGGTTCAGACCAGCAAGCTTAAGGTTGCATGAAAAGTGTTTGACAAAATACCTTGAGCCTATATTCAACAATTTGAGGGCGGAACTAGGAAGTGTTGTGACCTTTTCACACATCACCCCATTCAAAATGGGGACCCCCTAATTTTTGCTCCGTTTCTGGTCTTTTGGCTTTGGTTTTTCCGCTGTCTCTCTCTTTGCTCCGTCTGTCTTTCCGGAGTGTGCCCATCTTTGAGCTTGAATTGAGATTGTGGCTAAGTCTGTAAATTAGGGTTTGCTTTCTTCATGCCAGTTTGAGGTTGATTTAAGTAAGCAAATTGAAGTCTGAGCTTGACACTGTGTCCAAAGCACCTTAAGCCGCTTGCCATCAAATTTTGAGTTGAATCTGACCACTTGCTATTTTTGGCAGTTCGGGTTTCGGAAGCTAATTTTTAGGGTTTGCATGCGAAGTTTTTTGGTGCATGTCTGGAGAATCTTTGTGGGTTTTTCGGGAGCTTCGCAATGATGTAACATGCAAGATGAGGTGATAACTTTTTGCAGTCTTGACTTTGGAGGCTATTTTTAGGGTTTGCATGTTGGAGTTTTCAGTGCATGTTAGCATTTTCTTCATGGGTTTTTCAAGAGCTATGTGACAAGGTAACATGCAAGCAGAGTTGATCACTTTTTAGGAACTTACTATTTTTAGCCAGTGCCCGCATGCAGTCCAGTTTGCTGGGTTTTTCTGGGTTTTGTGAGATCTCTCGGGCTGTGTGACATGCAAACACATCCAGTAGCTGATTGGTCACTTTTTCAGACACTTACTATTTTTAGCAGGATCACTCCGACAGCTGCCCAGCACTTTAGCATCATGAACAAAGCGACATGCAACAGAAACGGGGTCAAACGGAGATCATTTGAGCAACATGCAAGCCAAATTAGGGTTTCCAACTTCGGGACCCAAAATGAAGGGTCAAACGCCAGAATCTCCAAAAACTGATGTATTCCATTGCAATTAGTATCTTTCAAGGAATCCACTGGTAAAATTTGAAGGCAATCTGAGCACTTACTATTTATAGTAAGTCGCTTCTCAAACAGGCTATAAATAGCAGGTCAACGCAAGGCACTAGTGTGAACAAGTCAGTCAACCCACGAGGATCCCATGGAACAAATTTCACGTCAAGCAAAGTTGCAGAGGTCCTGAAATCAAGCAGTTACTATAAATAGTAAGTCACCTCCGGAAACAAGCTATAAATAGCAGGTCAACACAAGATGGCAGTATGAACAGGTCAGTTAGGCCATGGGGATCCTGTGGCGTGAATTCCAAATCAATCCAAGTTGCAGAAGTATGAGAACCTGGGGGCTTACTAAAAATAGAAAGCAGGGCAAGCAAGCTGGAAAAATGACTAAGGCAGGAGAAATTCCTCCTACCCCACTAAAATGCGCCCTGTCTTCACAAGGCTTGGAGAGAGTTACTAGGGCGTTGGAAATTCGTGCTCAGCCCCTAAAATGCGCCCAACTTTGAGGTAGATTAAGGAAAAATTTCTTAAGTATGATGACTTCCTGCTCAGCCCCCTAAATGCGCCCTCAAGAAGATAGTGGTGAGAAAATATTCTAAGTGTTGAAAATTCCTGCAGACCTAGTGAAATGCGTCCTTGCTAGGATGGAGCATGGAAATTGTCTAAGGCGTAGTAGAAATTCCTGTTACCTAGCCTAAATGTGCCCATGTTGGAAGTAGAGGTGGTGGCTTCAAATTTTCTAAGTCTTGGAATTCCTCCCTACCCCTCCAAATGCGCCCTCAAGAGGTTGGGGTTGATAAAATTTTCTAAGTATGACAAATTCCTCTTGACCCTTCCAAATGCGCCCATGCTCAGTAAGGGACGATGAAAATATTTCTAAGGCATGGAAAATTCCACCTCCCCTGTTCAAATGCACCCACCACACAAGGAGGATAAAAGGAGGTGTCTTAGGCATTACAAGTTCCTGCTCACCCCTTGATATGCGCCCAACTTGATGAAGGTGGAGAAAAGTTTCTAAGGCATGAAAGTTCCTGCCCACCTAGCTATTGTGACCTTTTCACACATCACCCCATTCAAAATGGGGACCCCCTAATTTTTGCTCCGTTACTCTTTTTTTGGCTTTGGTTTTGTCTCTCTCTCTCTCTCTCTCTTTTATGCTGTCTGCCTTTCCAGAGATCTGCCCGTCTGTGAGCTTAAATGTGAAATTTTGGCTAGGTCTATAGAATTAGGGTTTTGAGTTTTCTGATCAATTTAAAGTCAAATGGAGTGAATAAGTTGGAATCTGAGCTTCACGTTGCAGTCAGTATGCTTCCAGCAGGCTCGCTTTGAATTTTCACCGAATTCTGCCAATTTTCTATTTTTAGTAAGTGTCAATTTGGGGTTTGTTTTCTCGAGATTTTCACGTTCTAACAACTGCACTACATTCTGAGCACTTTGAACTCATCACTGGCAAAATTTGAGTAGAAACGGACAACTTGCTATTTTTAGCAGTCCCGCCTTCGAGGTCCATTTTTAGGGTTTGCATGTTGAAGTTTCCAACACATGTCTGGAGATTCTTTTTGGGTTTTCTGAGACCTACGCAATGATATAACATGCAAAATGAGACGATCACTTTCAGTATTCAGCCTTCAGGGGCTATTTTTAGGGTTTGCATGTCGAAATTTTCTTTGCATGTCTGAACATTCCTTGTGGTTTTTTCGAGGGCTTCGCAACGGTATAACATGCAAACCAGGATCAAGACTTTTTCAGAAGCCGTCTTCCAAGCCTATTTTTAGGGTTTGCATGTCAGATTTTTCAGCGCATGTCAAGTTATTCTTTATGGGTTTTTCAAGAGCTACGCAGTGATGTGACATGCAAGGCGAGATGATCAATTTTCAGAGACTTACTATTTTTAGCAGGTCCATTCCGGCAGCTGCCTAACGAGTCAGGATTACAAACAGGGCGAAGTGCAACAAAAACGAGGTCAAACGGAGGTCATTTGATAGACATGCAAGTCAAATTAGGGTTTCGGGACCCAAAATAAGGGGTAAAATGCCAAAAATTTTGAAAATCAGTGTATCCCACTGCAATCAATATCTTTCAAGCTATCCACCGGTAAAATTTGAAGGCAATCGGAGCACTTACTATTTATAGTAAGGCGTTCCAGAAACAGGCTATAAATAGTAAATCAGCAGCAGGCGCCAATGTGAACGGGCAAGTCTACCGATGAGGGTCTCAGCATTCGAATTTCAAGTCAAACGGAGTTGTGGAGGTCTCAAAATCAAGCAAGTGCTATAAATAGTAAACCACTTCTAAAATATGCTATAAATAGCAGGTACGGGCAGACATCAAGCGCCACCACCTCGATCACATCACGAGGTTCAAAACAAAACGAAAATCAAGCCTTCTGGAGCTTGAAATCAGCTTGAAATGCAAAAATTTAGAATTTTCTAAAAATAGCAAGTTAGGGCAAGCTGGGGGCATCATGAACAATTCACTTAAATCAGACGAAAGCTGGAAAATTCATCCAGGTCTGATAAAATGAAAGCTTGACACCCTCGAATCTGCTCCAGAAGGTTGAAGATGGCATGAAAATTCACTAAGTTTGGCAAACTTGAAGCTCCAGCATCAAATGCGCCCAAGGAGAAGAAGAAGTGATTGAAATTTCTCTAAGTGATTCAAACTCGAAGCTACCCATGTCAAATGCGCCCTTGCTGGCTGGAAGTAAGTTGAAAATCTCTAAGTATGGGAAAAATGGAAGTTCCAACCATCATATGCGCCCTAGCCATAAAAGAGGTGAAAGTTTCTAAGTATTGAAAATTTGAAGCTCAAGGCTTCATATGCGCCCATGAAGAAGAAGGGGGTCTTTAAAGATATTCTAAGTGTTTAAACTTGAAGTATGATACCCCATATGCACCCAAGAAGTTTTGAAGGCAAGAAAATATTCTAAGGCAGGAAAATTTGAAGGAAGCACCCTCATATGCGCCCAAGTGAGAAGGAGTGAAGAAATTTTTTCTAAGTGTGGGAAATTGGAAGCTCCCACCCCCAAATGCGCCCAAACTTAGAGAAGCTTGGAAAATTTTCTATAAGTATGGAAAATTGGAAGTAGCACCTCTTGAATGCACCCTTGCTTGGAGAGATGCCTAGAAATTTGCCTAAGTGTCCAAAACTGAAAGTTCACTACTCTATATGCACCTAAGATGAAGATGCCATGGAGAAAATATCCTAAGTATGAAAAATGAAAGCATACCCTCTAAAATGCGCCTTAACTCAAGAGGAAGTGTGGAGAATTTTTCTAAGGCAAGAGCAAAGTGAAAGTATGAAGGGTGAAATGCGCCTTCACTTGTGGAGAGGCTGAAGAAAATTCTAAGTGTGAAATTGAAGTAGACTCCCTCATTTGCACCTTAGCTACTTGAGGAAGATTAAAAAGTTTCTAAGTCCTTGAAACTTGAAGTGCACCCTCCAAAATGCGCCCTTATAAGCAAAGAGGATGAGTTGAAGATTTTTCTAAGTGTGAGAAAATAGAGGCTCCCCCTATGAAATGCGCCCAAGATTGGGAAGGTGACCTGAAAATATTCTAAGTGTTTCAAAATGGAAGATGACCCTCCAATATGCACCCAAGTTATGGAGGAGGTGAGTTGGAAATGTCTATGGCATACAAAGTGGAAGCTCAAGGCTTAAAAGGTGCCCAAGAGGGCAAAATGATGAAGGAATTTCTCTAAGGCAAGGAAATTGAAAGTGCAGAGGGCTAAATGCGCCCAACTTGAGCAAGTGATTGGAAAATATTCAAGTATGGCATAATGAAAGTGTGTAATGTCCCGTTCTCAAGCATGATCTTCGCAGATGACCGTTGGCCTATTCTGGAGACCCGTAGGCTACTCGGACGATTTGATTAGGGTTTCTTGTGTGGAGGTTGCGATTGCTCGTGTATTGATGATTGAACTGCGGATTCCTTCTGGGTTTTCTGTGGGCTTCGCAGTGATATGTTTCTCTTGGCATTCTGAGCACTTTCTGGAATTTACTATTTTTAGTCAATTCTATTTCTAGCAGTGGTCTTTTCGGTCTCGGCACAGTTGACTTTCCTCTTCAATTGACTCAATGGGTTTATTCAGATTCTGGCCTCGGGATGCAGTTTCGGAGAGATAAGTTCATTTCACTTAAAATAACATTATATTTTAATGTTAAATTACCCCTTGGCCTAGTCTCTTAACTTAATGATGTTTTAAAAGGTGGTCTTTAAGGGTGGCGCCATCATTAAGTTAATTTTATATTCATCAAGATTGAAATTAAAGCCTTAAGATTGGACGCCCTTATTAAAGTGTTGAATTTATTTAAAAAGTCAAAATTGAGCTTTGAAGAAAGGGACGCCATCTTTTGAAGGGATTAGGGTTTGACTCTGAAAAAGAAGATTAGGGTTTCGAGAAGGTCAACGGGAAATTATAAAAGGAAGCCTTTGGTCCTCAATTCAGCATCTTTCGTCTACAGGAATGTTATGCTGCCGGATTGGCTTTGGGATTGCTTCGAGGAATGTACGCCTCCTAGCTTGGCATTGCTTCTCGCTTGAAAGATAGCGACTAGTGGTGAAATAGTGTAGTTTGTGAGTTTGCATTGGGATTTGTGCATTGTAATCAGCTTGTGGCTTTTTAGTTCAGTTTTTGCATGTTAGAGATTTTCTGGAATTGCATTTTCCTTGCAGCAGATTGTAGTTTTCCTTCATAAGTCCAAAAATACAAAAAAGATTGTTCTGGGTATTGTTTATATCCTTTTGTCTGGGAAGGGCGTACCCATGTCTTAAGTTTAAGATTTTTTAGAGATGCATGTGATTTTTAAAGTAAAATCGCCCTCTTGTTGGGCCGTACCATATGTCCTTTGCATTGGTTTTCGTGCATAAATTAAATAGAGGTTGTTGGGTCTGTTTTGGGTTGCAATCTTGGTCGCCATCATAATAGGGGTACATTGCATCAGAGATCTTGTCAATTGAGTGAGAAACGAGAGATCTATGAGCTAATCATTGAATCTATGAGTTGCTGGTTATATGTTAAAGTGCAGGTCTGTCATAACAGTTTTGATAAAATCTGCATCTTCCTTATTGGATTGGTGTTAAGAGATCTTTGAAGGTTATGTGATAGATTCCTTGTTGTTGCAACAATTTTTGAAGAGCTCTGATATTAGATCTTGCAGGGATTCCTAATTATTGTAAGCTGGCAGTAGTACTGACAGCAGTTCTTTCCTCCTGCTATTTCATGATTTGTAATGTTCAACTTTACATTCAGTAACTGCAATTGTATTTCCTTTACCTCCACCCTATGGTAGCTCCTTTCCCACTCCGGGTTAGAAAGCACATTCTGGGTGTCGAGTACTTTCAGCAATTTAGCTTATATCTCTTTCAAGCATTGTAATTTGTAGTACTCCGCCATATGGTCGCCTCAACTCCATACTGGATTGGGTAGCACATACTTGGTGTTGTTCCCTTTCAGTACTTGTAGTGTAGAAGATCCTCTGACCATATGCTCGCCATCATCGGCGCCATTCTTGGTTAGAGTTCCTTCCAGCTCTGTTTCTGCTTTCAGATCCTCTGACCAATGCTCACACCTTGCCCTCATCGGGATCCTGGTGTACATTCTGGTTAGAGTTGCTTCAGCATCATTTGGTTTAAGATCTAACCTTAACGGGTGCGTTTTGTTTGTAAACTGTTATTGAAAAAAGGAAAAAATTTGGCTCGGAATATTTCAGTGGTATCAGAGCCAGGTTCTTGCCATCCTGTGAACAATCCGCCTATGAGTGACAGAGAAAAGAGATACATAGCAAGGGAAGACAAGAAAGTTGGAAAACAGTTTCAGCCCTATCAGGCTCCAGAAGGTCAGACAGCTTCAGAGGTCTTGAGGGCTCATTGGGAGTCTTCTCAGGAAACAGATATGGCAGAAGGTGAGAGATCAATTGGGGGTAACGAGAGGTTTACCAACAACAGAGATGACAGTGGGAAGGGAAGAGAGAGATCGATAAGTCCCGGAAAGAGATTTGAAAAGAAGATGGATGCCTTGATGGACATGGTATCTTTCATGATGGGGAAAGTGGGCCAGAACACAACTCCACAGAACAACTCAAGGCATAGAGGAGAGCATAGCGCCTCCAACCAGCATGACGGACATGCAGCTCGGCCTGTTTCAAACAACACTTATGTCTCAGCCAGGCCATTCAAACCCACCTTCTTGGCACCGGTAAACACTCAGCCAAATCTTGAAGAGAATGCTTCATTCGTGGAGCAGTTGAGACTTGGCCGTGCGGAGTATGATTCTCTCCCTGACGACATCAAGATGGATATGTCCTACAATGACTTTATGGATCATAAAAGGAAGAATAAAGGACAAGGGAGACATTATGAGCAAAGAAGAACAACAATTCAAGGAGACTTGTATCAAGCTGTCAACAAGGTTATACTTCCACACTATGATGGGAGTGATAGCAGCTCAGCTCGAGCTTAGATACAGAAGCTGGATAACTATCTAGCTCTTAGACGCATGGGAGAAGAGGAGGCGATTAAGTTCGCTACGCTACACCTTGATGGGGTGGCGCATGAGTGGTGGTACCATGACCTAGTCACCTTGGGTCATCGGTCTATCACAACCTATGATGAGTTCACCAATAGGCTCATCGAGAGATTTGAGAAAAAGGATCTTGAAATTCATTTCAAAGAATTGGCGCAGTTGAGGCAGTATGGCACAGTTGATGCCTACATAGCAGAGTTCCAGAGACTCTCTGTCATGGTCACTGGAATCACGGAGAGGCGGTTGGTGATCCTTTTCAGTGAAGGATTAATGGAACCACTCAAGGGATGGATTAAAGCTTTTGATCCACCCTCCCTACAGGAGGCCATGAAGAAGGCAAGAAACATGGAGTGGGCAGCTCCTAAGGCAAAGTTTCAACCCAGGCCATCCTTTCACAAAGGAGATAAAGGAAAAAGACCTCATCAAAGACCTCCTTTGAGACCTCAGCATAAGGAGTTCAAACAGCATAATCCTCATGTCACCAGATTGGATCCAGAGACCCTGAACGAACTCAGAAGAAAGGGGTTATGTTTCCGGTGTAGGGAAAAATGGTCTCAAGATCATGTTTGCCCAAAGGGAGTTAAATTTAATCAGATTGAGTACTATTCAGCTGGTGAAAGTAATTCTGATTTTTCAGACCAGCAGTCTGATTTTGAGGATAGTGAAGTGGAAAGAGCTCTAGAAGAGTCCGAAGATGAAAAGGAGTGGAGGAATCTTGGCTCAACTTTTGAGCTTCCAAAGAAACGAATCCTTCAAGGTTTGAGGGATGATTAAGGGGCAGCGAATCGTTGCTTTGATCGACACTGGAGCAACACATAACTTCATTGATGAAGTTGTGGTGGCAAAGAAGGGGCTGCAAACAGAAGAGTTTGAAGGCTTCAAGGTCATGGTTGTTGATGGGTTCCACATTTCATGCACCAAGAAGATCTCAAACATGACTATGCAATTGGGAAACTACGAAGTCAAGGATGACTTCTATGTAGTCAGCATTGGAGATACTGATGCCGTTCTAGGCATTCAATGGCTGCGTTCACTTGGAGAGATCTCCTTGAATCTGCAAACTATGGAGCTCAAGTTTCAATCCGATGGGAAGAGGATAGTACTGAGAGGAATGTCCAATGGGGGTCCTCAGGTTGTGTCATTCAAAAGAATGGCAAGGCTGATTCGTCATGATCAAGCTGAGTGGGTTGCAGAATGTATGATCCTTCCTGCTAGTCCGGTTGAGACTAAAAGAGACTATCCTCCTGATGTTCAGTCTCTACTCACAAAGAAGAGCAAGGTCTTTGCTGATTTGCCTCCTGGACCACCACCTGAACGGGGTTCGGAACATATCATAGAGCTCAAGGAAGGCGCTAAACCAATAATTACAACCCCATATCGGTACCCCAAGAAGCAGAAGGATGAGATTGAGAAGAACATTCAGGAACTCTTGGAGATGGGCTTCATTCACCCAAGCAAGAGCCCCTTTGCTTCAGCAGTGGTTCTTGTGAAGAAGAAGGATGGTACCATGCGCATGTGTGTGGACTATCGTGCTTTGAATCAAAGCACCATCAAAAACCAATACCCCATTCCAAGGATAGATGAGCTCATTGATGAGTTACATGGAGCCAAGTTCTTTTCGAAGATCGATTTGAGATCGGGCTACCACCAGATCAGGATGAGGGGGTCTGATGTTGAGAAGACAGCTTTCAGATGTCACTATGGCCACTTCGAGTTTCTAGTCATGCCTTTCGAGTTGACTAATGCTCCTGCTACCTTTCAGTCTTGCATGAACAGAGTTTTTCAAAAGCAGCTGAGGAGGTTTGTGTTGATATTCTTCGATGACATTTTGATTTTTAGCAAGACTTGGGAAGATCATCTCAAGCACTTGGAGGAAGTGCTTAGTATCCTAGAATCTGAGAGCTTGTTCGCCAAAGCATCCAAATGTGAATTTGGAATGGAGGAGTTATTGTACCTTGGCCACATAATCAGTGCTAAGGGAGTGAAGGTGGATCCTGAAAAAATCAAGGCAGTAGTCGATTGGCCACCGCCTGAGAACTTGACCCAATTGAAAGGGTTTTTGGGTCTTTGTGGATTTTATCGGAGATTTGTAAAAGGCTACTCACAGAATGTTGCTCCTCTTACTGATCTCACCAAAAAGGGAGCCTTTTGTTGGTCAGAAAAGGCTCAAACTGTTTTTGACAAGTTTAAGAGGATCATGAGCTCTTGTCCAGTTCTGGCCATCCCGGATTTTTCCAAGCCCTTCGAACTACAATGTGATGCATCCAGTGAGGGAGTTGGGGCTGTCTTGATGCAAAACAAACATCCCATTGTGTTTGAGAGCAGAAAACTGAGGGGTGTTGAAAGAACATACTGTATCTATGACAAGGAAATGCTTGCCATTATGCATGCATTAGCCAAGTTCAGGCAGTATTTGGTGGGAAACAAGTTCATGGTCAAAACTGATCACAATAGCCTCAAACACTTCATGCATCAGAAGGATCTGAACGAGAGGCAACAAAAGTGGGTGAGTAAGCTTCAAGCTTACGACTTTGACATTGAGTATGTCAAAGGGAAAAATAATGTTGTGGCTGATGCTCTGTCAAGGAGACCCCATTTAAGCTCATTGTGTGAGCTTACTGCGGATTGGAAGGACATGTTGCTTGCTGATTATGCCAAAAATCAGTTTGCAACCAGCATTATTGAGGGTACTTTTCATGACGAAAGGTACAAGGTGATTGAGGGGTTGATACACTACAAGGGGAGAATCTTTCTGGTGGCTGATTCTAAGCTCAGGAAGAAGATTTTATTGACATTTCATGACATTCCGCTTGCTGGTCACCAAGGATTCTTTAAGACATATAGGCAGATCCGAGAAAGATTTTCTTGGAAAGGATTGAAAGGAGAAGTTCAACGCTACATTCAGGAGTGTCCTGTTTGTCAAATGAACAAGAATGAGCATACACTACCAGCTGGTTTGCTGCAACCACTTCCTATTCCCAATCAAAAATGGGAAAGCATCTCGATGGATTTCATCACAGGGTTGCCCAAGGTCCAAGGGAAGGATTGTATCTATGTGGTAGTGGATAGGCTAACAAAATTTGCTCATTTCTTCGCCATTACCAGCTCTTTTTCAGCAGCCCAAGTTGCAGATCTATTTTTTCATGAGGTGTTTAGGCTGCATGGGTTGCCAAAGAACATTGTGAGTGATAGGGACAGCAAGTTCCTAAGCACTTTTTGGCAAGAGGTCTTCAGAATGAGTGGTACTGTGCTCACTCCAAGCACTAGTTATCACCCCCAAATAGATGGACAAACTGAAATAGTGAACAAGTGGTTGGAAGGCTACTTGCGAAACTATGTGTCGGAGCAGCAAAGAGCATGGGTTAAATGGCTGCACATAGGCGAGTATTGTTATAATTCTTCCTTTCATATGTCAATTAAGATGTCTCCTTTCTTGGCTCTTTATGGGTATGAAGCACCTAGCTTTGCCGATTTGGTGTTTGGTGATAGCAAAGCACCTCAAGCCAAGTACTTGTTGCAGCAGAGTCAAGACATCATGAAATCATTAAAGAATAATCTTCAGATGGCATAGAATCAGCAGAAGATGTATGTTGATCAGAGGCGTATTGAGCGTTCTTTTAAGGTTGGAGATATGGTCTATCTCCGACTACAGCCAGTTGCATACCACTAAGAGTGGAGCCGGTGAAGCTCAAACTCGCCTGGCTGTGCTGTCTGGTTGCCATCGAAGGTTGGAGCAAGAGCTTTGCGAGTTGGAGCTACCTTCTGATAGCAGAGTACACAATGTCTTCCACGTGTCACGCCTCAAGAAGGCACTTGGACACAATGTGGTTGCCTCCTCACAGTTGCCACCTTTGGATGAGGAAGGACTGTTGGTTTTGATTCCAGAGGAGATTCTTGATTCCAGAGAGCGTTCTTTGAGAAGAAGAACAATCCGAGAATACTTGGTGAAGTGGAAGAACCTGCCTATGGGGGATGCGACTTGGGAAAATGATGAGATTCTGCAGCATCCTGGTTTGCGATTGCTTGAGGACAAGTAATCTTGGGGAGGGCGGACTGTAATGTCCCCTTCTCGAGCCTGATCTTTCTCTCAGGACTGCTGGCTCATTCCGAGACCAGAGGCTGCCCTTAACGAAATTAGGGTTTCCTATTTTGAAGGATGTTCTTGCTCGGAGTTGGTTGTTTTAGTAGCAGATTCTTTCTGGGTTTTTAGAGAGCTTCGCAATGGTATGTTCTTCTTGGCATTCTGAGCATCTTTAGGAATTTACTATTTTTAGTAAATTCTATTTCGGGCAGTGAACCTGTTGGTTTTAGCACAGTTGACTTTCCCCTTCAGCTGACTCAATTGGCTTATTCAGTTTCGAGCTTCGGAATGCAATTTCGGAGAGATAAGTTCATTTTACTAAAATAACATTATATTTTAATGTTATTTTACCACCTTGGCCTAGTCTATTAACTTAATGTTATTTTAAAAGGTGGAATTGAAGGGTGGCGCCATCATTGAGTTAATATTGCAATTATTAAGGTTGATTTAAGAGCCTTAAGTGAGATGCCATTTCCAAAGTTATGAATTTAATTAAAAAGTCAAATTGAAGAAAGGGATGCCATCTCTTGGGATTAGGGTTTGACTCTGGAATGAAGGTTAGGGTTTCGAGAAGGTCAACGGAAAATTATAAAAGGAAGCCTTTGGTTCTCATTTCAGGATCTTTTGGCTACAGGAATGTTATGTTGTCGGTTTGGCTCTGGGATTGCTTCGAGGAATGTAAGCCTCCTAGCTTGGCATTGCTTCTCGCTTGAAAGATAGCGACTAGTGGTGAATTAGTTTAGTTTTGTGAGTTGCATTGGGATTTGAGCATTGTATTCAGCTTGTGACTTGTTAGTTCAGTTTTGCATATTAGAGGTTTTCCAGATATTGCATTTTTAGCTACAGCAGATTGTTGTTTTTATTCGTAAATCAAAAAATACAAAAATATTGCTTTTGGGTATTGTTTCATTCTATCTGTTTGTAAAGGGCGACCCATCTCATAGAGTTGCAGATTTTTATTTGAAGGCTGTGATTTTTAAAGTCAAATCGCCCCTCTTGCTAGGCTGTACTATTCAGATCTGCCTTGGAATTTGTGCACTAAATAAATAGGGTCTTTTGAGTGAGTTTCAGTGTTCTAATTTGGTCGCCATCATATCAGGATCTTTATGCATTTCATTTCATGAAATTTGATTAAGTTTGGAGTGAGTTGTGAATGAATCTATCAGCTACAGGGCTGCTGTTCATGAATGCGAAGATC